>QRFJ01000411.1:321646-507103 GCA_006176705.1 Cocos nucifera
TTATCATATCTCATATGATATTTCAAAATTTAAATAATTTTTATTTGCTATTTTTCTAGTTATTATTATAACCATTATAAATCAAAAAATAGTAAATACAAATAGATCTAAAATATGATTCAATCAATTAAATTAAAACATGCAAGACTATCTATAGAACTATTCTGTTTTAGAATCTAGTCATTAATATTTTTAATCTTAGATTCAAATCATTTTAATTTATTTTCTGATTTTGATCTTGATCACAATCTCATGTAAAATCAAAAAATTTACTTATTTTTTAAATTAAAAATAAAGTTAAAAATTAGATCTAAATACTTTTAGAAACCTCCCCCAAAACAAACTGGCTACTGATACCAGTTGAAGGAAATCTGATTCCCGGACAGGATTTTGATGGTTAGAGAGATACTGTCTTCTAAGTAGACTATATTTATCTATCTTTGTCTTTGACTCTAGTCTGACGTCCTAACGACCTACTTCTCGATCTAGATATTATTATTTCTCTAACATTAAACATAAATATAGACTATAAATTTGAATCAGATTAATTTACCTTTAAGTGGGTAATCCTATTACCGTTGATATCCTTAAGCAGCGAAAGGTTCTGGATTTAGCCACGCAAGTGCCAGCCTCTACTGGTATCCATTCAGGTTGGATCTGGAGATCCTTTTCTCTCTATCACATCTTCAAAAATTAGATCTGAATCTGATCTGGAGGATCTTCAAAATTCTTTTCGAAGATCAGCAGTCATCCTATGCAGTAGTGCAGCCTTCTAGCTTTCAGTCACCTTTTGCTGATCCACCCCAATCTCCAAAACTCTTTGAACGTGGAGGGAGAGGGAGAAGGTGGGTTTGGATGGAGGAAGAGAGGAGAGGCAGCCTTGGGGCATGGGGAATTGTGATTCAACATAATTTGAGTTGGCGCAGGGTCTTATTTATAGACTGTCTATGATCCAACTTCTTTTCTTCCCAACCAATCATAACTCTTTATGAAATCAGATCTAAATCTGATTGGTGGGAATAGAGTCCCCTGAATTCCTTCTTAGATGGCACCTAAGATCAGTCAAAGTTGGTTCTTAGGAGAACTCTAATCGGAATCCAAAAAGGAGATGGAGTCCCTATCCAACAGGGACTCCTGGGCGCCTCCAACTTGGACACACGCCAAGGGTGTGCGCGGTGCGCCCTCTTCCTTGCCAGGTTTTGGTAAGGGGACAGGCCCCCACCAGCTTTCCAATAGGTACATGACACATGGATAGAAGTCAAAGTATCAATGGTCAACATTTGACCAGTCAAAGGTAGACTTTTGACCAAAGTCAAAGAACAAGAAATGGCAGGTGACCAAAAATGGCAGGTACTGTCTTACAAAATAAGATAACTTTTTCTAACCTGGACAAGCTTCGGTCAGACCATATGAAGGCTTCTGATTGAGCATAAACTCCTTTGGCTCAGTTAGGACAACTTATTTGTGATAGCAAAAGAAGAATGTTAGGTTCAATCGAGTGCTAGCACGATTTTCTTGAACCTAATTGAATCTCATTCAAATCAATTGAACTAGATCAGTTCAATTGATGATCGCCAGATTTGAACCCTTATTTGTGTGACCCAGTTAGGTTCAGTTCTATATGGTAATGGGATATGTCATGATCTTTATCATCGATATCATCGAAACTCCTTTCGATGGATCAGAACTCTTCTAATTCGAATAGTTAGAATGATCGATCATCTAAATCATTCTAATTGCTCCCAAAATCCACCAGTGACACCTTGCAGTATATGGTGGCAACCCATCAGAGCTAAATGCGAACCTCTTGGTGCAGCTACTTGTGTGATTAAGTCCTTCTATCTTGAGCCCCGATCAAATTAGGGTTAAGGTGAACTCGTCAAACCCTAGTTTCTGTCATATGATGCAATCATTCGATTTGAGTCCGATGTGAAAATCTAAATAGAAACTCTTTCTATTATTTCACTCTACCATGGCCATGATCTTCTGGACTTGATTCTCATGATTATCATAGGGCTGCTCCTCTACCATCGAGGTAGATAGATTCCATGTTGATGCAATCCAGTTCCTATAAGGAACATGTCATAGCCAATATACACCTTAGGATTCCATATGGCTAGAAGATTGAGTAATGGTGTAGTCAAACTATAACACCCTTAAGGTGAACTGCCGATGCATCTCAGGTCAAAGAATCAGACACACTACTGCAGCATCGAGTCAGTCATTGACGAGAAGGTAGACTCTCTAATGACTACTCGAGGTGGTCATGCTCAGTGCCCTCATTCTCTAACGAGTACCTGTACTCTCGCTCCGATGTCTCCACACCGTAGACTCAAGGCACCTCTACTAAAGAGAAGCGATTGTACACCAACCTTTCGAATCAATCACCATCCTCATGATGATCCTATGATTGGGAGCATTTTATGAGTTAATAATGATTATTCATGTCTTAAATTTTCAACTCTTGAAAATATGAATTATCACTACCATTAACTCAAAGGATGTATCACAGACACTTAATACACATATGTGATAGAAAATAACATATTTTATTGATATTAGTCAAAATTATAATTTTGCCCTTAGAAGTGTATTACAAGTGTCAGCCAATTCTGACTTTTAGGGCACATATATCTAACAGAATTTTCATTCTATTTAAAGGGATAAGATGCTGTGAAGCAGGAAGGTGGCATATGTCATGTGAGAGGCATGTAGAGAGGCTCTGGCAGCCATCGAGAGGAGCTTGGCAGAGCGTCAAGTACGTACAGCTCATGAGAGAGAAGCAATAGGTGCATAGCATCCGATGAGGAGGTTGTGAGGGCAGAGCGTCTTGTAGGTTCTAAGGATCTCCTTGGGATTCAGAGAGAGCTTTTGTGAGGATAGCTTTCAGTTGAGAGAGATTTATGTACGGTGAGTTGAGAGTGGGTGTTTTCCTCTTGTACCTATTTTTTTCTTTCATAGTGAAGCTTTGCATGCCCTATGGAGGCAAGCCTTTGGATTGATCCATGTAATTGATTATTTTTTATTTTATTTTTTTCTTTCTTTCTATCGTAATCTGCTAGTACTAGGTCCTTAACAAGTGGTATCAGAGTAGTTGATAGTTTGGTATCAGAGCCAGGTTCTATCAGAGCATAGATTATAGCAGTGGATAGAGATTGAAGAATATGGAGAAAATAAGTACAATCAAGATGGAGATAAATAGATTCAATGGGAAGGATAATTTTGCTTTATGGCAAGCATGGGTAAAGGATGTCCTCATCCAACATGGGTTGATCGATGCTCTCTTGAATAACGAGATGCCAGCCATCGTCGAGGCGAAGGATTGGAAGCGAATCCAGATGTAGGTGATGAGCACAATCCACTTGTACCTAGTGGATGATGTCATGATCCATGTATTTGATGAGACTTTTTCAACGATGTTGTGGTCGAAGCTCGAGGAGTTGTACATAACAAAGTTGCTCACCAACATGCTATTTCTTTGGAGATAGTTCAATCAGTTATGGATGGATGAAGGCCAGAGCATGCAGGAGCATCTATCCAACTTTCAAAAGATCCTCATCGACCTCCTCAGCATTGGTGAAAAAATTATGGAGAAGACCAGGGCATTGATTTTGCTAGCATCGCTCCTCCCTTCGTATGAGTCCTTGGTGACTGCTCTTCTAGTGAAAAAGAGCACTATTAAGATGGACGAGGTTACTACAGCAATACTCCAGAATGAGATTCTCAAGAGGAAGAACCTAGCTTTGAGCTCAGATGGCAGTAGCTCAGCATTGATGGTTTCTAGAGGAGCAGGAGGTAGTAGATGGAGCAATAGAGGATCGCGAGAAGGATGATTCAGATCCAAGATGAGAGACCAAAGCAAGATTAGATGTTATAGATGTGATGAGTTGGGACATCGAATCAAGGATGCCCACAACTCAAGGATTGAACGAGGGCTACTGCAACGACGGCTAGTAGAGAGTTAAAGGATGATGTCTTGAAGATATCTGATAAGGTATCTACTTCTTCCCAATAGTGAATTTTAGATTCTACATGCACATATCAGGTTTATTGCAGAGAGGAGCAGTTTAACTTTCTAGTGAGTAATGAGGGCACTGTTTATCTATCGAATGGATCAAGCTGTGAGATAAGAGGCTTTGGGACGATCAGCTGAAGGACACATGATGGTGTAGTGAGGAGATTGGGGGAGGCTTGATACATATCCAATTTCAAACAAAATCTCATCTCACTCAGTAGACTGGATTCAAACGGCTATAGGTGGATAGTTGGTGATGAAATCCTAAAGGTCAAGCACGATGATAGGATGATATTGGAGGAAAAAAAGAAGATGAAAGGATATTACTATCTGGTAGGGAGCCCAGTACAAGGTGGAGCTTTAGGAGCCAGAGGGAGCCTAGTGCAAGGTGGAGCTCTAGGTGGAGGTGGATCGAGCACGAGATGGAAGACTTAGGAGGATGAGAGATGACATTGTAGAGTGAAGTTTCTATTGCCATAAGAGGTTACCCCGAGTGGGTCTCAGGTTAGGAGTATCGCAGCCATTGATAGAGATGGGATCAAGCGACTTGGCTCAACTCTCATGTTTGCCCATCCATGATCAACAGGCAAGCTCCAAGGCATGGGGGCAAAATGGATCACAAGTTCTCAAAGTTAGGTGGACGCCGAATGTCGAGTCGAGGTGGAGATTATTAGGATTTGACATTTTGAACTCAATTCATAGTAGAGAAGAATTAGTATCAGCAAGCAATCGAGCTGGCTCAAATATGGGATCGAGTCAGCTCAGGATAAGATCGAGCTAGCTCGAACCACAGTCGAGCCGGCTCTCTTAGGTAGATAAAAAGTAGGAGTTTGGACAAAATGCAGTCAAGCCGACTCGATCCCTGACCAAGCCGGCTCGATGGAGATGAACAGAACAGGATGGGATTTTCTATTTAGACTCAGATTATGATTAATCCAAGGGGTCTATGAGAGTTGTGCATGGACCACAAGATCCTACGGCCATGGATGGTTGTGGTCATGATCTGAAGGTTGGAAAATATTTCAAAACTCCATCAAAGGTCATGTTCGACTGATATTAGGGGAGAGAGCCTTGTTAGGACTCTTGTGAACTTTCGAGAAGAAGATTCTCATCCTATTTAAAGGATTGAGGTACTGTGGAGTAGGAAGGTAGCACACATGGTGTGAGAGTCACGTAGAGAGGCTCAAGCAGCCATCGGGAGGAGATTGGTAGAGCACCGAGTTCGTGCAGCCCATGAGAGAGAGAAGCAATAGATGCATAGCATCCGACGAGGAGGCATGAGAGCAGAGCATCTTGTAGCTTTTGAGGATCTCCTTAGGATTCAGAGAGAGCTTTTATGAGGGTAGCTTCTAGTTGAGAGAGATTTATGTACGATGAGTTGAGAATGGATGTTTTTCTCTTATACCTATTTTTTTCTTTCATAGTGAAGCTTTGCATGCCTCGTGGAGGCGAGCCTTTGGGCAGATCCACGTACTTGATTATTTTTTTTCTTATTTTATTTTCTTCTTTCTTCCTATTGTAATCTGCTGGTACTAGGTCCTTAACAAGTGGTATTAGAGTAGCTGATATCCCAACACCCCTATCATTTCCTACATTATAGGAGACTTTCATATTGAGCAAGCTCTCTTGGACCTAGGGGCAAGTGTAAACTTTTTACCTAGCTTAGTATATGAACTCTTTAGGTTTGGAGAACTGCAACCCATGACAGTCACCTTATAGTTAGCTTATTAGATCAATTAAGGACACCTCAAGTCCATGTCTTTAATTAGACTAAAATGGACCTTAACTATGGCTCAATGGCCGAGCCTGAGTTATTAGGTGCATCAAATCAAGACTAATTAACCAGATGGTATCTAAAATAAGTTTGGCAATGTTGACCGATTGTTTTTAATTGGAAGCTACTTACATTGATGAGTCTCTGACAAGTTAATAGCATATCCCTACCATCGATCTCACTTATCTGGCTATCATGGTCGATTATGTTTTGATTAGATTAGTTAATGATTCAAGCTAATTTATGTCATTAAGGTTGATCAGTATGACTGATTTAGGTGCTCTCGGAATAGGCTTCGTCATTAGTCCTCTTAAGACTTGGTAAAGTCAGTGGGAGGATTGTTGATTGCTGGTTAATCATTCCTTCACTTCTCTAAATACTTAATCAAATTCTCTAAATTATTAGATCCTTAAAATAAAATTGTTATGAAGATAACAAGTTCATAGCCTCCCATTAAGGTGATGGTAATGGGTCCAATTATCTGGGTAAACATTGGAGGTGCCTTATGCCTGGTGTTTATCTAGATATTGGAATTGCCATTCACTATATAATGACTTTGTTGGGTTAGCTGTTGAATGGTTGGGTTAGCCTAGAGCTTTCCTCGGGCCTAATCATTCACCAATTAGATCCAATGAGTAGGTTCATGTTAAAGATTGGACCTAACCAGACCTTGCAAAGAAGGCCATAACCAACTGAAAAGGCTCCTAAGGCAAAATCAAATACTAGGAGTTGTTTGGAAAAATAATTGGTTAAGAACCTATCCAAAGATGTACACGAGTTAGCCAGAGCTTTTCTCGGGCCCGTATGCAGTCTGTGTAGATTCTAATACCAGCTAAGAAATTAAGATAATTCCTCAAATTGAAGGTAGAGGCTACCAATTCGTATAAAATGGTAGGAGAACTTTTAGACTAAAGTCCATATCTTTAGTCTTAAATAATTCATATACTAATAGATTTATTATTTTCTTTTTAGATATGTCTAGTTAGTCATCGCTCCGTTCATTGTTGGATAGTGATAAACTTGTCGAACTCAACTTCGATAACTAGTATCAGAAGTTAAAATTGGTTCTGGGGCATGAAAGGATTCTATATGCTCTTATGGATCCTGCACCTATTGAACCCACACCCAATGCATGTGACGAGGTCAAAGATACTTATCGAAAGTGGATCAATGACCAAGTCATAGTGTGGTGTATAATTAGGGTAGCTATGAATAATGAATTTAGTAGTAATTTTAAGGATTCGCAACCTGAGAAAATACTTCAAGTGTTGAAGCTCTCAGTAGAAAATTATTCCTTTGAGAAAGAAAATAAGAATAAGGTGCAAGAGTTTCATGCTGGGGTGTCTAAGTCCAATCAGACTAGGGAGTCCAAGGTTGACCATTGTAAGGCAAAGTCTTTTGATCTAAATACGCATAACAAGAGAAAAGTGCAAGAAATTGCTTATTAAGGATGTTATATGATAATACCTTATAATTTCTCTATTTATGATACCACTACCTGGGTATTGAAAATCGGTAGTCCTATACATATTTATAATTCGTTGCAAGGACTTCAAGTAAGTAGAAAGTTTGAAAATAATGAAAAATTTTTGAATGTTGGGGATGGAAGTCAAATTCCACTCCTAGCTTTAGGACTTGTTGAACTTGTTTTTAATACAAAGATTATCATTTTGAGTGACTGTTACTATTATCCATTCCTTATGTTGAATGTAATATCTATTGGCCTTTTGGCCAAAGATGGTTATCATTTATCAATAAAGGATGATTTTTGTAATATCATTATGAATGATGTTACAATAATGCATGGACAACAAAGAAATAGCATATACATTTTATTATAGCCTGTAAGTATAATGTACATTTTGAACGAACATCCTAAACTAGATAATGTCACTGATATCTACTTTTGGCATTATAGGCTTGGTCATATAAATAAGAATAGGATAAACAAGTTAGTCAAAAAAAAATTTCTCGATGTCAATGATTGTGGATCATTGCGGACCTGTGAGTCTTGTCTTATTAGAAAGATGACCAAGTCATCCTTTATTGGAAAGGGCGAATGAGCTGTGGATGTTCTAGGTCTAATATATAGTGATGTATGTGGACCAATGAACACAAGTGCTAGAGGAGGGTATAACTATTTCATTACATTTATCAATGACCTATCAAGGTTTGAGCACATCTATCTCATGAAGAATAAATCTGAATTGTTTAAAATATTCAAACTATTCCATAATGAAGTAGAGAAATAAATTGAAAAGAGTATTAAAATTTTTTGATCTGATCAAGAAGGTGAATACCTCTCTAGTGAGTTTCTAACATATCTAGAAGAAAATGAGATTCTCTTACAATAGACCCCTCCTAGAGCACCACAACATAATTGGATGTTAGAAAGAAGGAATCAAACTTTTTTAGACATGGTTCGATCTATGATGGGGTTTGCATCTCTACCTATTTCTTTTTGGGGTCATGCACTTCAAACAAACTATTTGATTTTGAATAATGTTTCGAGCAATTCAGTCACAAAGATACCATATGAGATATGGACTAGATGGAAACCAACTCCCTCTTACTTTTGGGTTTGGGGTTATCCGACTTACGTCAAGCATTTGCAAATTGAAAAGTTTGGACCTTTGTCTGATAGATATTTGTTTGTAGGGTACCCCAAGAAAATGAGGGGATATTACTTCTACCATCCAAAAGTACAAAAGTTGTTCATTGGTAATAGGGCTATCATTTTGGAAAAAGAGTTCCTTGGGAAGCAACTAAAGCCTCTAAAGTTGTACTTGAGGAACTTCGATAGGTAGAAGTACTGACATAATCTAGTGAACCTACAGAACTGAATTTGATTAGATCAAATCTAGAACCCATTATAGAGCCACCATTAAAGAGATCTGGTAGAGTACTGTGTCAGTCAGATAGATACTATGGTTTCTTGATCTAGAATGGCAATCCTATTGAACTCGATAAGAACAATGAGGATCTGATCATCTATATGGATGCAATGCAGAGTTCTGACTCTAAGAAATGGCTAGAGGCCATGAAATCTGAAATAGAGTCCATGAAGGTCAATGATGTATGGATATTAGTCGATCTATCTAAAGGGGTGAGATCCATAAGGTGTAAGTAGATCTTCTAAAGAAAAATAGGCGTAGATGGAAAGGTGGAGATCTATAAAGTCCATTTGATTGCCAAGAGATATCATCAGCATTATGGTATAAACTATGATGAGACATTTTCTCCTATGGCAATGATCAAGTTCATTTGGATTATGCTTGTGATGGTAGTGCATCTAGACTATGAAATCTGGCAAATGGATGTGAAGATAGATTTTCTAAATAGAGAGCTACACGAGAGGTGTATATGATACAACCTGAAGAGTTCACATCCATAAATAAGTTTAAGGTGTGCAAGCTTTAGAGATTCATTTATGGATTAAAGCAGGCATCTCAGAGTTGGAACATGCATTTTCATAAGATGATCAGAATGTATGGCTTTATTAAGAATAGAGAAAAACCCTACATCTACAAGTGGGTTAATAGTTCTGTAGTAGTATTTCTTATTTTGTATATGGATGACATTATCTTAATCGAAAATGATGTCCCAGCATTATCGAGAATAAAGATATGGCTATTATTATAGTTCTCCATGAAGGACTTGGGAGAAGCATCCTACATCCTAGGGATGAAGATCTATAGAGATAGATCTAAGAACTTGCTTGAGTTATCCCAATCCATGTACATTGATGCTATACTGAAGCAGTTTAGTATGGAGAATTTCAAGAAAGACTATCTTTCGATAGGCCATGAAATTTCTCTCTCAAAAAGAGATTGTCCGACAATACCTCAAGAGAAAGAGCATATGAATAGGATTCCATATGCTTTAGTAATGGGATCTGTTGGTGATAAATCTGCTCCTGCTGAAGTTCAGCAAGATGCCTAACCTTAGGGCAATCCCGTCTGACGAAGGCGACCATGACCAAACTTCAACCAGTATGAATCCTTGCTCCAATTCACTCTAAGACAATCGACCTCCAATTCATGCATACTAGACGATCTTCTCAGCTGTGATTATCAGATCTTTCAGATAATTGCAAAACCCGAAGGGCACCTCAGATCCCATTCGAACGAAGTTGAATGATAAAAACAATCGTCTAAGTAGTTAGCTAAGTATTTGACTAAGTGTTCAATCCCTGCGTAGCCCAGCCTAGCCGATCTTATAGCTGGTCGAACTCCTTATCAACTAGATTGCCTTCAAGCCAAATCTTACCATTACAGTTGGGTCTCACAATAAGAATCACAGGCTGACAGAGCTTCTCCTCAGACAAGCTTCTATATTTCATCGCGAGTGGCAGATCTCGACATTCCCGCATTAAGAACCTTGAATATGCAACCCAAAGTTGACTAAAGGACCTCATCTTCAAAATAAGTCCATACTTCTCTCCTAAAAACCTGTCATAGTTCTAAATCAGTGAATCTGTCGCCCTTATCAACCTTCAACCTAGAATAGTTATTCACTTGCGGACAACCTTGAAAGTGGCCAAACTCTAGAGGAATAGATGAGAATCGCTAGAGTATTTAGGTTGTGTCCGTATATCATAGCTACTAGCCAACTCCTGATCTAGACGAACTCCTTCCAGTCGTCCATCGAACTTCTTTTAGTGCATAAGTCAGCTACCTTACATCCTAAACATCAATCAAGAAGGCTTAAATAGCAAGAGGATCTTGGCATCTATGCAAGTTCAACCCCCAATACAGTGGATATCAGTCAACATGCAGATGACCTCAAAAAAGTACAAACCTCTCCCAAGCTGCTGAGATATGAAGTTCTTTACTATCTATGACAGTTCCATCAAAACTTCAACTTTTAATTCTCAACAAACTGGCATGCCACAAAAATGAACACCACCCTCTGTAACAAACTCCATGGGGCCTTAAATGGCTCACTACCAGGTAGTTATGGCTATCACCATCAATTTGTTACAAGTTCTGCCTATATAAAAAATCTTCTAGATACATTTTCTCTCTAAGCTCAAAACTCTGCTAAAATTCACTTTATGCTCCATTTTTGTTGATCAGAGAGATGACTTGACCATCGAAGGATCCTGTCGGAGCCACCCCAACTCTGGTTCGGACTTTATTGGTGCAAAAATCTGTGAGGACATCTGAGATAGCTAGAGTGGAGAAGTTGAGGCCACTGACAAGACTTACAAAACAAAATCCTAACTAGAGGTGGGTGGCTCTAGTAGGACCCTCCAACGCTTAAGTTAATTTTTCAGCCAACTGGAATGGAGTGCTCAGAAAAATAGAGAAGTAGAGTGACGAGAAGGAGATTAGAGCTTAGAGAAAAATATATCTAGAGGATCTCTTTTATAGATAGAGCATGTAACAAACTGATGGTGACAGTCATAACCGTCTGATAGTGGATCGCTTAGGCCACATGGAGTTTGTTATGGAGGATGAGTTATCATTTATCATGACTTGTAGGTGGTGGAGATCTCTTTGTTGAAGTTCGAATGTAGGTCGGAGACTTCCATGTGTATGGTGGACTTTTAAGAAGTTCGGAAGCCTTCTGGGCCACGCACAAGTAGGTGCCTCCAAAATTGAGATCTAAAGTTCTATGCTCCATCTTTCGTGGAGTGGTTGTCATGAATCAATGATTTGATGAGGTTCTTTTTGGATGGCCCTAGTTGATGGGCATAGCAGGGACTAAGTAGTAAATGATCGGTAGGAGTGCGACTGGAGTTCATTCGAAAGGAGTGCAACTGAAGGAGTTCATCCAGAAGGAGCATGATTGAAAAGAGCGCTGCTAGAGGAATTCTCTCGAAAGGAACATGACTGGAGGAGTTCGTTCGGAAGGAGCGTGACTGCAAGAGTTCATCCGAAAGGAGTGCGACTACAAGAGTTCATCTGGAAGGAGTGCAACTAGAGAAGTTTGTCTGAAAAGAGTGCGACTGAAAAAAGCACTATCGGAGGAATTTTCCTAGAAGGAGCGTGATTGGAAAGAGCGTAGCTGAAGAAATTCACTCGGAAGGAGCATGATTGGAGGAGTTCATCCAAAATGAGTGCGATTGAGGAGTTCATCTGGAAGGAGTCCATCTAGAAGGTGTATAACTGGAGGAGTTCGTCTGAAAGAAGCATGACTAGAAAGAGCACTATTGGAGGAATTCGTCGAGAAGGAGCATTACTGGAGGAGTCCGTCTGAAGAAGTGCGACTGGAGGAGTCTATCTGAAAGGAGTCCGACTGGAGGAGTCCGTCCAGAAGGAGCGCTGTTGAAGAAGTTCATCCGAAAGGAGCACTGCTGAAGAAGTCCGTCGTCCATAATATAGGACTTCAACTATTTTCCAAGCTTGTCACCAATCAAGGTCGGGAGGGCCAAACTTGGATCCTGCCATTCATTTTAAGTTGAGAAGTAATGTTAGTTAAATAGTAGTTCTCCTTTACTATTCAAGACCCTCTAGCCAGACTTTAATGCATCTTCAATGAGTTCCATGGTATGAACTTGTTGTCGAGAAGGTCGGCAGATTCCTTCAGAATGGGAGCTGGTGGCTAAGGACTTCAATGGGGTTATTTTACCCCTAATACTTGTCCTCCTACTTTCGAGTTTGAATTTTGAATGAAGGGAGTATAAAAAAATCACCATAACCAAAGTCCTTTAACAACCTCCCACTCTCAGAGAATGAGATCTTTTGGCTTTTTTGAATTGGCACCGAGGTTAAATGCCGAATGAATTGAAAGAACAGATCCCCTCGAAAACTTGCTTGGCATGGAGTTCTGTGCATGGTGCAATTATTATTTCATCAGGCGTCAAGGAGTGGGACATGTGGTGGATTGGGATCGGTTGTAGAGGTCTTGTAATCATAACTTTCTCTAGTCTCGCTCTTCCATTTAACCTCCTTCTTTCGTGGCTTCTCACCTTTATTTGCATTCCTTCTTCCTCTCCTTCCTTCATTTTTCATCGCCCCCGAGCATCCTATCCTCGTTGCTTTTGCACTCTTGCGATGTCTTCGGCTGTCGGCATTCTTCTCAACTATCCTTCATCTTTTCGATCCTCTCCTCGAGTTTTTTGATCAACCAAGGTCAATCCGTTATCTTTGTTTTCTTGATTTTTTAGCTTTTCCATATTTTTTAAAATCTCTTTAGGTTTTTTTAGGTGGGTCTTGCCATCTTTCTTTTTTGAGTTTTCAACCCCTCTTTTTTCTAAGTTTTTTAGAGATTTTGTTGAATTTAATTTGATCTAAATGTCATCTGAAGTTTCTTGGTCTAGCGGTTCTAGAGGTTCGATCGACCTAAATTCCTAAAATTTTGAGATTAGAATGAAAACTGAACCTAGGATAGCACCTCGGCCAAATTTCATACTAGGAGCCATCCCTTGTTCCTTAACTATTGAAGATCTGCTACTAATTAGGATCCAGTATGGAGTACCCATAGAGTATGAGCTAGAACTTTCTGGACTAAGTGGCCGAGCTTGTGCCCCTCCTTTAGGTCAGTTCTATTTGTATTTAGAGGCATTTCGTGCTGGACTAAGGCTCTCTCTTTCCATCTTTGTTGTAGCTTTTTTCTATTTCCTAAATATCTCCATAGCTTCTATGGTGCCGAACTTCTTTAGGTTCATAATAGGGTTCCTTGCTCTCTACATATCTACCAAAGTTCAGCCTACAATTTTACTTTTTCAAACTTATTTTATTTTCAAGCATCATCCTACTGTGGACTGGTGGTACGTTTCACTCCAATTCGGCAAGAAGGGGTTGCTCAAGGGTGCCCCCTCCTCTATCCATAATTGGAAAGAGAAGCTTATCTTTGTTTCTTGCCCAACCTTATACTTAAGACTCCCTCCTTGGAGAAATCTAAGGGATTCAGTCTGCCGAGCCCTAGGGTTAGAAAAAGAGGATCGAAAGTTGGTTGGCAAAATTAAAGATTATCGAACTCCTCTTATATCTGAGCTATTAAAAGAGAAAACTCTATTCAACCTCCGCATCAGCCCTCTGAATCTAGCAGGTATACGGTCGAAGTTGGTGGGTTACCCTCTTCTTCTTCTTTCTTCTCTCTAGCCATACTCTTTTTTTCTTTTCTATAGAAATGGATGCCCAAGCGGTCAAAATGCATACAAGGGGGCTCCTGACTTGTAAGAGAAAAGTGAAGGCATTGAGCGAGAGTTTGAAAAAGATAAGAATTGACATTTTGAGCTCTACGGCCCCCATCTGTACCATGGGCACTTCTGAAGTTGACCCCAAAGATAAAGCTCCTCCCACTACTAAGTTCAGCACCACCATCAAGGCCGTCGGTCCTTCGATGCCACCATGCCCTCCCATCAAGGCTCGAGTCCCAAAGCCTCCTATTGGAGGGGAGAAGGAGGTAGAGAAGAAGAAGACCAAAAGCATCTTGAGAAAGTCCCAGTAGAAGGCCTGCCGCAATAGTCCCAAATAGCTCCGATGAAGAAGTCAGAGAGAACCCCTTCAATAATCATAAAATCATCAGGGGTCTGGTCGACAGGTTTACCATACCATAAGTCATAGATAGAATCATTGATGCTGATATCGACCAACGCGCTTGGGATTCATTCAGATCTTTTCTTGAGGTAGTTACCTCATCCTTCTCTTTCTCTTTAAATTTCTTAATGTTTCCATGTCTGCACAACCCACTTCATCATCATCATCATTATATATATATATATATATATATTTAACAGACGAGCCATCAATTGCTTGGCTACATCAAATCACTGAACCGCTTGAAGTCGAAGTTGGTGAAGACCCAAGAGGATTATCAAGCCAAAGTCGAATGCTTAATTAAGGAGAGAGACAAGATTGATTGCTTTTTGAAGAAAAGGTCTGTCGAGGTTGAGGATCTCCAAGAAGCACTCCGCAAGGAGAAAGAAATATCAACGGAGTTGAAGACCACTCTAGGCCTGTAAGAAGAGCAGAGAAGAAAGGCTAAAGTCGAGACTAATGAACTAAAGGAATAAATTTCTAGGCAGATCTCGAAAGCGACGGCCAGGCAATAGAGGAGTTCAAGGTCTCCTCCAAAATGAGAGATCTAAATATCATATTCAGCCAAGAGGCCTTCAACAAAGGATTCAAGCTCCATGAGGATAGGGTGGCCAGTAAGTTTTTTGAGCTTGACCTTGGCTCTTGTATGAAGGAGCTCCTGAAGGTGGAGCAGAACCATCCACTGCTGCGGTCGACCTTACCCCTGTCGAGCCCGCCAATGAAGAGTTGGGGTCGACTGATGCCGCAACAAACTCTTCAACTGCTCCCCCAATGGTCTGAGACCTCTTTTCATTATATTTTCTTTCTCATTTTTCTTTCTTGTATTTGGACATTTGGAATTAATGAAAAAAAAATTTTCTTTATGTTTTTGCTGTGGTATGCTTATGTTTTAGAATGCTCATAGCGAAGATAATCATGACTCACCTCCTCCTAACAATGCCACATCATTACCCCAGGGCCTTCCTTTGAAACCCATCATTAAGGACCTGAAGAGAGAGGTTCATCAAACTAAAAAGAAGCTAAAGAAAGTAGAGGACAAGCTTTAGAAGTTGAAGAAGCTTTATTCTGAAGCTACAATTGAAGTTACTCATCTTCGACAGATCCATAGAAAAGATGGCATGGACTATATCAATAAGAAGTATCATCTGATAGAGGAGCTAGAGCGGGTGAAGAAGCTCCACAGTAATAAGGCATGAACTTTAATGGCTAAGACGAGCTCTCTAGAAGTTGAGTTGAGGGCTGTGCAAGAAAGGATTCAGATACTTGAAGGAAGTTTGGCATAGTCCACCAGTCGGATCGAGTATGGCTGGGATTGGTCGAAAAGGTTCTCTGAATTATAGGAAAAATTGCAAGCAATCGAGGAATCATATAATGATTATAGGTGAGGTTGGTGTGGTCAAGTTGTCGATCTTCAATGAAAACTCCAAAAGGCTGAGGAGGAGATCGCCCAACTTCGACAGCAACTGTCGACTAAAGCTCAAACTAGCTCAAGCAGGGATTCACAAGAGATTCTTTCTTTGAGAGGCACTCTGGAGAGTCTGTCCGTGGTGCATGAAAAAGATAAGGCCGAGCTACATGAGTTGAAGATTCAAATGGTGTATTAAAAGGACACCGTGAAGGATGCCAAAGCCAAGTCTGTAGTTCTAAGAAAAAGACTGAAAGAGATAGAGGAGGAGTCATGTAGATGGGAGAGGATGCTAAGGAAGAGCTTGGTGGCCCGATAGAGACTCGAGGAGGAGGTTGAAGGTTTGAAACTCTTCCTGATAATGGCCGGAGCTGGTAGTCCAAAGTTCGATCCCGAATATGATTTCATCTCTCTCCCTTTTTCTTTTGTAGTCAGCTTTGTAGACCTCCCCATGTATTAAACTTTTTATTTAATAAAAATATTATTTTGATCGCTGCATCTTAGTTGTACGCTCATGTAGTTTTTCAATCTCTCCCCTATCTTAAATAATCGAAGGTCATCATCCATGTCAAGACGAGGTTCTCCTTCTATTCCTGACATGATTAGATTTTTTTCTTGTTAAGATGAGGTTTTCCTCCAGTTCCTAACAAGATCATCAAAGCACGAAAGAGCCATTGAGAGGGCCTCTCCCCTTTGACCCATGTCAGGATGAGGTTCTCCTCCTATTCCTGACATGGTTGGCTTTCACCTTTATTAGGGCAAGGTCGTCTTTCTATCCCTAACAAAGTCTTTAGGGCATAAAAAGATTGTTGAATGGGCCTCTCCTCTCCTCCTATCTTAAACAATCGAAGGTCATCATCCGTGTCAGGATGAGATTCTCCTCTTGTTCCTCATAGGGTTAGCCATTATCCTTGTTAGGATGAGGTTCTCCTTCTATTCCTAATAAGATCATCGGGGCATGAAAGGATCATTGAGAGGGCTTCTTCCCTTTGACCCATGTTAGGATGAGGTTCTCCTCCTGTTCCTAACATGGTTGGCATTTATCTTTGTTAGGGCAAGATCCTCCTCCTATCCTTAACAAAGTCTTTAGGGCACAAAAGGATCGTTGAAAGGATCTCTCCCCTCTTTCTGTCTTAAATAACTAGAGGTTTTCATCCATGTCAGGACGAGGTTCACTTCCTATTCCTGACATGCTTAGCCTTTATTCTTGTTAAGACGAGGTTCTCCTCCTGTTCCTAACAAAGTCATTGGGGCACAAAAGGATCGTTAAAAGGACCTCTCCCTTTTGACCCATGTTAGGACGAGATTTTCCTCCTGTTCCTGACACGGTTGGCTTTCACCTTTATTAGGGGGAGGTGATCCTCCTATCCCTAACAAAGTCTTTGGAACATAAAAGGATCGTTGAAAGGGCCTATCACCTCCTCCTATCTTAAATAATCGGAGGTCCTCATCCATGTCAGAATGAGATTCTCCTCCTGTTCCTGACATAGTTAGTCTTTATCCTTATTAGAATGAGATTCTCCTTTTGTTTCTAACAAGATTATCTGGGCATGAAATGATCGTTGAGAGGGCCTCTCTCCTTTTATCCATATCAGGATGAGATTTTCCTCCTATTTCTGACACGGTTGACTTTCACCTTCATTAAGATGAGTTCCCCCTCCTATTCCTGATAAGTACCATAAATTCACCAATAAAAATATTAGTTTATTAATTAATTTATGTTTATTTTTAAGAATTAATAATCAATTTATATATTTTTTTGAGAAATTAATATTTTTTATTTAAAAATTAATTAAAAATAATAAAAATAAAAAATAAAATTATCAATAAAAAAAGCTTATTTTTTTTATCGTAATAAAATAAGTTTGAAGTAAATCAAAGGTAAAATGGATTAGATATGAATTTTTTAAAAAAAATTAAAATAAAAAAAATGGCTCAACCGACTTATCAAGCCAAGCCAAGTCGGTGCACCGTCAAAGCTGACTTAGCCGTAGAAACTGCCTGTCAGTCCACGAAATCAGGCATGGACCATCATTTCAGCAAAAGTTAGCTAATCAGAGCCTGCCACATGGTGGACCTAGACCAGTAAGAGGTTCACAGAAAATTCATCATGGTGTACAGGAGCAAAATGGTAATTTCACATAGCAAAGCACATGTAGATTGGTTGCGGTCTGCGATGTGGTTGATCTATATGATCTACAGCTATAGGAATTGTGCCATCCTATGGTCCAGATTGATGCTAGTCCAGATCAAATGGTGGGGGTCATTTCCTACTTTGATTTGGTTTTCCCAACTCTCCCTGATTGCAATCCGATGGCCGACAATGCTCCAAACACCAATCCAATGGTCCAAAAAGCTTCTGAAAATGATTAAGTCATCCAGGCATGCAATCAACGACCTGATATTCTCCATCTTACGCGATCGAATGGCTAGAACTTAATTTGACTCGATCTGGGCTGATACACATTCGTTTTTGGCATTATTTTGGACCATTTGATCACCATCTGATGACTAGACTTCATCCAAGAGAGCAAAATTCATCTAGAACTCCTTTTAATCTAAATTTTACATGAATTTCCTTCATTTTTGCCGATTAAAGTCTACCTTAGTCCCATATTGCCTGCAGCAAAAATTTTCAGCCCTCCAATACCTATAAATAAGACCCCAGGCCTCCAAATCAATCTATCTTCGATCATGGGAAGGAATTTGGTAAAGGTTAGAGCCATGCTTGGGTTAGAGGCTGCTTCAAAATGATGGGTGCTGTGAAGAAGAGCTGGCTTATACACCATCTCAATGCTAATGCCGATCTAAGATCAGATAACAGCTTATTTTAATTTTTATTTTTATTTTATTTTCTTTTTAATTTCATGTATTTAAATTATAAACTTTTAAATTAATGCAAAGTTTATTTTTATGCTCTTTAAATTCATGCTCTTTATTTTTATTATAATTTAATTTCTATACTTTAATTATTACTTTTTATTTTATTGCAAGTAGATGTTAAGATCTAACTAGTAGATCCTAGTATCAAGTTTAATTTTCTACACCTTTAATATTTTTACTTTTTTATTTATAATTTTATTTTTTAATTTTAAATTAATTTTAAAAATCTTTTTTCTAAAAATTAAAGCTTTCAAAACTAAAACATTGCCTTCTCTATGGATTCAATCCGATTCACTACTTTCTACCAATTTTTAATTGATTTAAGAAGTTGGATTAAACTGATAAATACGGTGTCTTAATGACAACATTACGCTCTTATCAAATTTTTGGCACTATTACCGAGAAAGGCATGAAAATTAAAATTTTTGATTTTTTTAATTTTTTATAAATAAATTATAAATAATTTTTTATTTTTTTTGTAAATATTGCTTACTAACTTTTTTTTATTTATTTTATAAAAAAAAAGATAAAATAAAAAAAAATTAAGGAAAGCAAATCATCTAATCTTATTTGCTGAGATCAATCCTAACCTTAGATCTCTTTCTTTCTAATTTTTATTTTTAAATTAATTTAAAAAATATCCATTTAAACCTAATTAAAAGCTTCATGATAAGATTAGAAATCTTAACTACTTAGAGCATCCATCATATTAGATTTAGTTTTATTTTTATTTTCTTTTTAGTGATCATTGGAGACAAGGTAAGCTCTCAACTTTAATCAATTTCATACATCTACTTTAGTTGCATAGAACCTCTTGTTGAAAGTGATTGTGTATGTGCATCTTTAAATTAACTTAAGGACACAACCCAATTAAATAATATAAGATGCGGATTTGATCATCCTTCCTTAGCCCATAAACAACCAAACAGCATCCTACGTTGACCTAAGCCTTTAAAATTAAAATTAATTAGACATCGGTCCTAGGAACTCAAGCTCATTAGGATAAGAAACCTAAAAGTTGGACCAGATTAAGGTTAGTCAATTTAACTAGTATTTAGAAAAGTAGTTTAGGAATGATTGAACCCGAAGAAAGGTGGTTACGTAATTGATTCTATTAGCTTACCTGACCAAACATAATTGGTATCTAAGGCAAGCAATGGGGGGACTTCTACCATCCTTATACTTACCTGACTAGTTGATTGGCTGATCTTGCACTTGAAGGGCTTGAGGGTGAGCTTGGTAGTTAGGAGTTGTCTAGATCTAGAATAACCCTTAGCCAGAATTGATTGACCAACTTGATTGCTAACCAACATCAAACCTAATTAAACCTAATCTTCTCTCAATTCTTAGCTCTAGGACTCTTTAGGATCTCTTCTTTAGAACTCTTCTTTCTTTCTTCTTTTTTTATTTTTTCTTCAAAAATAAAATAAAATAAAATAAAATTAAACTAACTTAAAAAATTATTAAAAAATTTTAAAAAATAATAAAATAATAAAATAATAAAATAATAATAATAAAATCTAAAAAACATCTAAAAAATTTTGAATCATATGTTAGGGTTATACTAATACATATAAGGTAGGAGATCGCTTTACCTGACCTAGTTGAAACCAACAATAAAATTGAATGGTTGAACCATATTAAACTTAATAGTCAAATGACTGAAAGTCTTAGAGAACCACCTAGGCAAATGAAGGAATACTTTATTTCTTCCACCTATAGCCCATCAACTTGTATCCAGTTATCTGATATCCATGCTACCCACTATGAGATCAAGTCGACCATAATCTAGATGCTTCCATCTTTTTATGGGAATACTAATAAAGATCCTTATAAATATTTGGATAAATTTTTAGAAATCTGCTCTATGATGAAAATCCAAAATTTGTCTGATGATGCCCTTAGACTAATTTTATTTTTTTTTTTCTTAAAAGATAAAGCCAAGTACCGGCTTGGCACAATAGAAAAACCAATCAAAACTTGGGCTAAATTACAACATAATTTTTTTAAAAAATTTTATCCCATAGGCCGAACAAATACCATGAGGTGAGCTATCACTAGATTTGCTCAGCTTCCAAGAAAATAAATTCATGAGTCATGGGAGAGACTTAAGAAACTTATTAAAAAATGCCCACACCATGGTCCATCTAAGTGGCAAATAGTTCAAGCTTTCTATGAGGGTTTAGAAGACCAATATAAATAAATGGTAGATGCATCCTATGGAGGTGCATTCATGAATAAAAGTGAGGATAAAGCCTATATCTTATTTAAAATCCTAAGTGAAAATTCAATCAACCATGCTTTGTTATCTTTCTACCAAACCTGAACAAGAATTCATGAATTTAAACATCCAAAATCCAGTTCTAAGGCTGATTTAAATTTGATCAATAAAGTAGACTTTCTTGCCCGAAATTAGACCAACTCCTAACCCTAAGTCAACAATCTCCTGCACAATTCACATCATCTTCTTATTATCAGGAGATTTTTTCAATCTATGCTAGCCTAACCCATCATGTAAGTGAATGTCCCATGGCTTCACAATTTTCACCTTTTATCCAAAAATAAGTTCAAGCTGCATAAGACTATTCCAAGCTGATTAATGATTCTTTTTCAAACACATATAACCTGAACCGAAGAAACCATCCTAATTTTTTTAGATATCCCAACAGACTCAGGCTCAGACCCAATATCAAAATTATGCCTATAATAAGGGTCAGTCTAGTCAGTCTTTTCAGCCATCATATTATAATCAGTCATCATACCCACCTCCTCATCAGACCAATCTAGCTAACAATAGATTTAACCAACTTCAACAATTGATTCTGATTCAACAACAATCTATCGCCAGGCTAGAAGTATAAATAGGATAATTAGCTGAGTCTAACATGAGGAGAGAACTAGGTCAATTGCCAAGTCTATCAATTTTAAATCCTATAAACAACCCACCTAATGTCCACCAACCACCTGGACCAAGTCATCAGTCTAATGTCCCACTTAAGAATCTTTAATTAGAGAATGCCAAAGTAATTTCTAAACTTAAAAGTTATAGGATTCTTATGGATCCATACCAAAATCAGGTAAGAAAGGCTAGTACTGATGCTAGCCAAGATGAAAATATTGAACAAAAGATTAGTACTGAGACTAACCACATAAAAAAATCTGAGCTCAGAACTAGTACTGATGCTAGCTCCAATTCAAATGAGATAGACAAAGAAAAGAAGAGAATAGATAATTTACCAGAGACTTGTAAACCTAAAAGCCTATTTCCTTCAACCCTAGAAGCTGATTCTTCTTACAAAAATCAAAAGGAATATAATGAAAAGCCAATGGAGTTATTTAAATAAGATCATATTAATTTATCTCCAAAATTAAACCCACCTTTAGTCACCCTTCCAGTACCCATTGCATCAAACTTAACTTCTAACCCAAAAACTCAATTCTTGAGTATTTTAGATGAACAAATAGGAGAAATTCTTAACAAACAAGAGTCTGAGAATGGGGTCACAAACTATGTTCCCAAAATTAAAACTGAATATATCAATAAAGGGATAACAAATTATCTTCCTATGATTGGCAATCCAAAATCATTGAAATTTATCAATTCAGTATTTGACATAGGATAGTTAGCTGCATTATGTCTGGCTGAAGATGATAAACTTAGCGCTTGTTGAGAGGTAATCTAATATTTAGTTCTTTCATCTAATTTATCCTTTTAGTTTTTTTTAGAATATTTTGAATAAAGTTGGAGGGAGAGCCTAAATTTCTAAGGGCATGTGTTGGACCAAAAATACATTAAGTCAGGTGTATTCTTTTCTTTTTTTTATTATGCTCTTTATTTTTTTCTTTCTCCATTAAGGACAATGTCAATTAAGTTGAGAGAAGAGAATAATAAAATTTTAAAATTTTTAAAGTCCTTGAAGAAGTTAGTATTTAGTATTTAGACATTCGATTATGCTTAAGAATCAAATTGAACTAAGTATTTTTAAAAAAGATAGATGCATAGATCAGAGAATTTATGAGATATTGAGAGATCAAGTATTAAGAAAATCTAATAAAGAATTAAGTCTAGAATATAAATAATTTTTTTTTGAGTACTTCTAATTTTTTCTACCAACATCAAAGAAGAGTCTACTTTTTATGGGCTTGTGCAGGATAAATATATGTTGCTTCATATAAAAAAATTAAAATAAAATAGTTTTTAAGTACTTCTCACTGAGTAACTGAGCCTCTTTGCCTAAGCAAGCATTGAATTTCACATCAAAAGATGGGAAGGATGAAGAAGCTCATTGTAAAACTAGTCTTAACTCATAACTTGTTTGATTTAAGCTAGTAAGTCTAAGCGGTATTCTATACCTAGTATCCTAAAGCCAACTGGTTTGGGAGTTATTGGCCCAAGATTCGCTACATGGATCAAATAGAAAGCTTAAGGGATTAAGACATCAAATAGTGGTACAACGTTAAAAAAAAAACATACTTTGGTTTTCCACCGAGTAATCGGATTTCAATGCCTAAGAAAGCAATGATATTCACATCAAAAAGTGGACAATATGAATAAAAAAATTTTAATAAATGAAGGGCGGAAGTGGTAATACACTTATCCATATGAAAGTTTAGATAATTTAGAGATAAAGGTAGGATAATTTTAAAAAAATTAAATATTTTTTACTTAATTTTAGTATTGGTAAGTACTAATACCCTAATGACATGCCTCACTTATGTTCTACTAAATATCAATGGCCATTTTAAAAATTATTTAAGTAAAATTTGAAACTCTAAGGTTAAAAAATATCTAAAACTAAATTCTTTCTTTACTCGAGGACGATCAAAGCTTAAGTTGAGGGGTGTGATAAGCACCATAAATTTAGCAAAAAAAATATTAACTTATCAATTAATTTATATTTATTTTTAAGAATTAATAATTAATTTATATATTTTTTAAGAAATTAATATTTTTATTAATTAAAAATTAATTAAAAATAATAAAAAAAATATTATAATCAATAAAAAGAGCTTATTCTTTTATCATAATGAAATAGGTTTGAAGCAAATTAGAGCTAAAATGGATTAAGTATGAATTTTTAAATAGAAAAAAAATTAAAATAAAAAAATGGCTCAGTCGGCTCATCAAGCCAAGCCAAGCCAGCGCGCCATCAAAGTTGACTCGACCGTAGAAGCCACCCATCGATATATGAAATCAGACATGGACCACCAGCTCAGCAGAAGTCAGCCAATCGGAGCCTGCCATGTGGTGGACCTAGACCATTAAAAGATCCATAGGAAATTCATCACAATGTATAGGGGCAAAATGGTAATTTCACATAGCAAAGCACGTGTTGATTAGTTGCAGTTTGTGGTGTGATTGGTCTATGCAGTCCATAACTATAGGAATTGCACCATCCTATGATACAGGTTGATGCCAGTCCAGATCCAACGATGGGGATCGTTTCCTACTTTGATTTGGTTTTCCCAGCTCTCCCTGATTGTGATCCGATGGCCGACAGCACTCCAAACACCGATCCGATGGTCTAGAAAGCTTCCGACAATGATTAAGGCATCTAGGCATGCGATCAATGGCCCGATCTTCTCCATCTTGCACGATCCAATGGCTAGAACTTAATTTGACTCGATCTAGGCTAATACACATCCATTTTTGGCATTTTTTGAACTGTTTGATCACCATCTGATGGCCAGACTTCATCTAAGAGAGCAAAATTTATACTCCTTTTAATATAAATTTTATATGGATTTCTTTCATTTTTGTTGATCAAAGTCTATCCTAGTCCCATATTGCTTGCAGCAAAAATTTTCAACCCTCCAACACCTATAAATAAGACCTCAGGCCTCCAAATCAATTTGTCTTCGATCATGAGAAGGAGTTTGGTAAAGGTAGAGCCATGCTTGGGTTAGAGGCTGCTTCAAAATAATGGGTGCTGTGAAGAAGAGCTGGCTTCTACACCATCTCAACGCTGATGCCTATCCAAGATCAGAGATCAGCTTATTTTAATTTTTATGTTTTTTCTTTTTAATTTCATGTGTTTAGCAAAGTTTATTTTTATGCCCTTTAAATTCTTACTCTTTACTTTTATTGCAATTTAATTTCTATACTTTAATTATTGCTTTTTATTTTATTGCAAGTAGATGCTAAGATCTAACTAGTAGATCTTAGTACCAAGTTTAATTTTTTATACTTTTTAATTTTAATTTTTATTTTATAATTTTATTTTCTAACTTTAACTTTTTTTTTTTTTATAAAATCAAAGATTTCAAAATCAAAACATTGCCTTCTCTATGGATTTGATCTGACTCACTGCTTTCTACTTATTTTGAATTATTTTAAGAAGTCAGAATTAAACTAATAAGCATGGTGTCCTAACGACAACATCATGCTCTTATCAAGTTTTTGACATCATTATCGAGAAAGTAGCAATATACTTATCCATATGGATAAAAAAATCAATAAATGAAGAGCAGAAGTAGCAATACAATTGTCCATATGAAAGTTTAGATAATTTAGAGATAAAGATGGGATAATTTAAAAAAAGTTCAGAAGAAAGAGTTTGGTAAGGATTAGAGCCATACTTGGGTTAGAGGCAGCTTCAAGGCAATAGATGCTGTGAAGAAAAGCTGGCTTCTACACCATCTCAATGCCGATACTGATCCAAGATCAGAGATCAGCTTATTTTAATTTTTATTTTCTTTTTTTTCTTTTTAATTTTATGTATTTTTAAATTAATGCAAAGTTTATTGTTATGCTCTTTAAATTCATGCTCTTTATTTTTATTGTAATTTAATTTTTGCACTTTAACTATTGCTTTTTATTTTATTGTAAGTAGATGCTAAGATCTAACTAGTAGATCTTAGTACCAAGTTTAATTTTTTGCATCTTTTAATTTCTATTTTTTATTTATAATTTTATTTTTTAACTTTAAATTAATTTTAAAAATCTTTTTTTCTAAAATTCAAAGATTTCAAAACTAAAACACCATCTTCTATGTGGATTTGATCCAACCACTACTTTTTATCTATTTTTAATTAATTTAAGAAGTCAAATTAAACTGATAACTATGGTGTCTTAATGATAACATCGTGCTCCTATCAGTCCCTAACAAAGTCATTGGGGCATAAAAAGATCGTTGAAAGGGCTTCTCCCCTTTTTCTATCTTAAATAATCAGAGGTCTTCCTCCATGTTAGAATGAGGTTCTCTTTCTATTCTTGACATGGTTGGTCTTTACCTTATCCCTCTGTCAGGATGAGGTCCTCTTCCTGTTCCTGATGGAGTTGGCTTTTATCTTTGTTAGGACTAGGTCCTCCTCCTATCTCTAACAAAATCATTGGGATATAAAAGGGCCATTGAAAGGGCCTTCCCTCCTCCTGTCTTAAATAATCGAAGGTCTACATCTATGTCAGGATGAGGTTCTCCTCATATTTTTGATATGATTGGCCTTTACCTTATCCTCCCATCAGGATGAGATTCTTCTCCTATTTCTGATGGGATTGGCCTTTACCTTTGTTAAGGCAAGATCCTCCTCCTGTCCCTAACAAAATCATTGGGGTACAAAAGAGCCATTGAAAGGGCCTCTTTTCTCCTCCTGTCTTAAACAATCGAAGGTGTTCTATTTCATCTAAGGGCGGAGCATGGTTAAGTCATTTCCTATCATCATACAATTTTGCACCCAGAAACAACAATATTGAAATAAAAAAATTTTATTAAGGTAAGGTCATTAATAATATATTCTCAAATTTTTTGAGTTTCAAGATCGTGGGAGTACTGACCCTCCGAGCTCCTTTAGATAGTATGTCTCCGATCGGACAATTTTCATGACTTCATAGGGACCTTCCCAATTTGTGATGAGCTTTTCTTGATTTTGAGGTTGCAAAACATCCGACCGTTGGAGCACCAAATCTTCTACTCTGAATGTCTTACTTCTGACCCTGGAGTTGTCGTAGCGGGCTTAAAAATTTATGCTTGCTACCGCTTTTCTTCTAATAGATCGAGATTTGCCCTGAGGTCTTAAGAATTGTTCTACTCACTAAAAGCTTCAACTCATGCTGAAGGAAGTTCAAGCTCGATGGGGATGACCGCCTCTATCCCAAAAGCCAATGCAAAAGGAGTTTTTCCTGTTGGCAATCTTTGAGTGGTTCTATAAGCCCAGAGCATGTGATAAAGTTCATTCATCCATGTTTCTTTTGCTCTTTTAAGCCTGGCCTTTATCCCTTGAAGCAAAATTCTATTAGTTACTTCAGCCTCACCATTCGCCTGTGGATGAGATACTGATGTAAAGTGGTGAGAAATATTCAAATTTTCACAAAATTTGACGAACTTCACTCCTACAAACTAGCATCCATTATTAGTGATTAGTATTCGAGGTAGACCAAACCTGCAAATAATTAACTTTTAGATGAAGTTCTGCACTTTGGCCTTAGTGATCTTTGCCAGAGATTCGGCCTTAATCCACTTAGTAAAATAATCCATTTCTACCAGCAGAAACTTTTGCTGCCTAGATGTCATGAAAAAAGATCCAAGTATATCCATCCTCCATTGTGCAAATGGCCAAGGGGTGCCCAATGGTGTAAGCTATGAAGCCGGCTATCTCTAAATGTTTGCATTTCTCTGACACCTGTCACATTTTCTCATATAATCCACCGCATCTTGATGCATTGTTGGCCAATAAAATTTTTGACAAAGTAACTTATATGATAAGGATCTCGCCCCCAGATAATTTTCGCAAATTTCTTCATGAACTTTTCTCAAGGCATAACCAGCTTCCGAAGGTCAGAGATATTTTAGGAGTGGTAAGGAGTACGACCTCTTGTACAACTTATCTTCATGTAGAATGTAGCGGGAGGCCTGATTTCTTAACTTTCGAGCTTCTTTGTGGTCCCTAGAAAGAACTCCATCTCTAAGATAAAAGATCAATGGATCGATCCAGCTAGGATCATGACCGACTTGCATTACTGCCTGGGGGTCTTCAGAACTTGGTTACTGCAGAACTTCATAGGGGACTTCTTTCGGCAGTTCATTAAGGGCTAAAGTGGCCAACTTAAAGAGGAGATCAGCTCTGGTATTCTCTACCCTAGGTATCTACTGGATATCAGAACTGATAAAGATCAAACTTAAGTTCTTCATGAAGGAACCTGATCTAGGATTTCATGGGTAGATCTTGAAACCTTTTCAAGATCATGAAGCAAAAGACTTAAATAAATTAAATATTTATTTAAATAAATATGTAAACACCTAGATCTCAGATCTATTACATAATCAAAATATGATATTAAATCAAAAATTAAAATCAAACAAAAAAGAAAAGGTTGATCAAATGAACCTAGATCTACACTTCATCAAATGCAGGTATGAAGTTAACGGATCAGATCTATTACCCAAGCAAGTTAGATATTCTAACTTGCTGATCTGAGCTTGAGGATGAAGTCACGAGCTGCACATGCATCTAGCCTCTAGGAGTCATCCACACGAGCCCAGGAACACGATCAAAGATCTTGATGCAGGAAATTAACACAGCATGCTAGTACTGTGCTGATCTCTCTTCGACAGTCGATCCGATGCTTCCTTCTTCGAAACTTGGACTCTCCAAAATATGAAAAGGAAGAGGAGAGTTTTCTAATTTGAGACTCTCTTAGAAAAAAACTCAAAATAAGGAGGAGAGATGAGGAATAAAACAACCCTAAAAGAAGACCCTCTTCTTCTTCTCTTTTCTCTCATCTAGACACCTAGTTTGGTGCCTCTGGAACCTCCATACCCAAGAACCCTCTTCCTCTAATTTTTGCACACCCCAAAACTCTCCCAAACCTATATATTTTATGAAAAAATTAGTCCAAAATTTATCCTAAATTTATAGAAAAAGAAAAGTTCTTGTCTAGGTCAAAAACTAGACAAGGCAAGACTAGATTTGGCAAGTAGTTGGGGCGCCCAACTCTTAGGCGCCCCTCCTCTAATTTTTTTTGGTAAATCCAACAAGGATAGGTGCACAATAAACCTCTGACTCACATGGAATTAGGAAGGAAAATATAGGAGATGGGTGGCACACATGGAAGAAAATGTTTTGGTTTATAAGGATTCTATCTCATAGAATCCTAAATCAAAACTAACTTCCTCTTAGACTTAGTCAACCACCAAATAACCATATGAGAATAAGAGGGAGAGAAGGGGCATGCATGAAGACCAGAGAGAGACTCTCTATCACACAAAAATAGAGGGCATGGGGCATGGGGGCATGGAGGGCTAAGGTGGCACAAGGTGGAATCCTAGTCTCACTAGGATTCCATCTATGACTTGGTCAAACATGGTTTCTTAAACCAAATAAAATCAAAACCAAATCACTAAATTAAATTAGGTTCTAACCCAATTAAGAATTTAATTAAATTAGATTAAATTATATTTAATTCTAATTTAATTTTCTAATTAAATTAAAAAATTGGATTAATCCGAGTCCTAGTTAGACTAGGACTAGTTCTTCCTTGCACTTGACTTATCCAATAAGCCAATTGGACTTGATCCAATCAAGCCTAAACCAAATCTAATTCAATCATATTTAATTAGACCTAATCTCAGTCCTCTGGCTTAATCAAATTAAGTTAATCAGCAATCTAATTGTTTATCGATCCTCTTGCAATACTTGCATTAGGTTAAACACCAATCGTATTGATTGTTTAACCCTAAAATGATTCTAAATCGCTGATCAACCATCCGATCGGAATGTGAACTCTAATATGTGTGATCTCATAGATTCAAACCTAAGTTGGTAGCATAGAAATAAATTTTTATACCAATCGAAGAGACCATCTAGCAATGATACCCAATGGTCGGATAGGTCAAAAGGTGTGGAACACCATCCTTAGAACCTATGCGAATATAGTTTCCATATAATTCATCCCCTTAACTATAATGCCCGTAGGACACCTCAGAGTTCAACTATCAACTTTGATCAGGCTGTCCATATTATATTTCAAAAATATCAAATTCATCTGATGGATTATCCTGACCAAGGTTTTGCTATATTGAAATACAGTGATACATTCTTCTCCAACTCTTGGAGTGATCAATTCCATCTTGATCACACTCCAACTTTGCAAGTACTTGACTGTGCCCAGAAGCTTTTCGTTATTGAATTAAAAATTTAGTTAGTCTGATACCAAAGCACTGTGAGTTGCTTGCAAGTCACTGAGGTGATCTCAGATCTAAAGGATACTTATACCTATATCCCATTAGAGACATTCTCGATAGTAGAATGCTCTAGAGTTGGTCACGTTTAATGATGATGTATCAATACATCTCATCTGTATGCCATACCAGTGTCTCCACGCTCCTTGGTTAAAAGGACAACCAACCTATATGGCATATAGCGACCTATGCTCGATAGATGCTGTCGTCCTAATTAACAACCTATCATTTGGTCACGAACAAATTTAAGAACTAATCGATAAATCCTTTCTTTATCAAAACTAAATAGTCCTAAGGACTTCATCACAACAATAGAGTTCATTAGAAGATATAAATTTATGATGAAAAAGGATGTCAAAATATTTTTTATTAATTAATAAATCAATTATAATATCTCAATCGTCAATAGGCTGACGATTGACTTTAGGACATAATTTTCAATAACTCCCACTTATCCTAAAGCTACTCGACACGGTATCTAATATCCATCTTCGACTTATAATTGTCGAACTCCTTGATTGATAGGGCTTTAGTGAAGGAGTCGGCTAGGTTCTCCTTTCCATTGATCTTCTAAATGTCGATGTTACCACGATCTATGATCTCAGGGACCAAATGGAAGTAGCACAGAATGTGCTTTGTCCACTGGTGTGCCTTCGATTCCTTTGCTTGAGCTATGGTGCCAGTGCTATTGTAGTAAAGCAGGACTTGACCATCAATGGAGGGTGCTACTCCGAGCTCGATGATGAACTTTCTCAGCCACACAACTTTCTTTGCTATTTCTGATGCTGCCATGTACTCTATTTCATAAACAGAGTCAGCCACTATATGCTACTTGAAACTTTTTCAGTAGATGACTCCACCATTTAGAGTAAAGATATACCCCAACATTCTTTTACTATCATCATGGTCAGACTGAAAGCTGGAGTCTGTAAACCCCACAAGCTTCAGATCTGACTCAGCATAAATTAATCATTGATCCTTAGTATTTCTCAAATACTTAATGATCGTTTTAACCATCTTTCAGTGATTTTCTCTAGGATCAGACTGGTATCTACTTACTAGTCCTAGTGAGTATGCCACATCTGATCTCGTACATATCATTGCATACATAATAGACACCACTATCGAAGCATATGAAATTCTATTCATACTCGCTCTCTCTTCAAGAGTTATCGGACAATCCTTCTTAGAGGGAGAAATTTTTTGGCTTATCAGAAGATAACCCTTCTTGAAATTCTCCATGCTGAACCTCTTCAGTACAATTTTTATGTACATGGACTAGGATGTACTAAGCATCCTTTTAGATCTATCCCTATAGATCTTCATTTCTAGGATGTAGGATGCTTCACCCAAGTCCTTCATGGAGAACTGTGATGACAACCAAACTTTTATTTCTTATAGTGCGAAAATATCATTTTTAATTAAGAAAATATCATCCACGTACAAAATAAGAAATACCACTATTAGACCATTTGCTCATTTGCAAATGCAAGGTTCTTCTCCATTCTTAACAAAGTCATACGTTTTGATCACTTTATTGAAATGCATATTCCAACTCTGAGATGCTTGCTATAATCCATAAATGGATCTCTGAAGCCTACACACCTTGTACTCATCTGTGGATATGAACTTCTTAAGTTGTATCATATACACCTCTTTGGTTAGCTCTCCATTTAGGAAAGCCATCTTCACATCCATCTGCCAGATCTCATAGCCCAGGTGCGCAACTATTGCAAGCATTATCCGAATAGATTTGAGCATTGCCACTAGGGAGAATGTCTCCTCATAGTCAATATCATAATGTTGACGATACCCCTTGATAACTAGACGGGCTTTATAGGTCACCACATTTTCGTCTATGCCTCTTTTCCTTTTGAATACCCATTTACATCCAACGGGTTTAACCTCTTCAGGTGGGTCAACTAATGTCCATACATCATTGATCTTCATGGAATCCATTTTGGATCTCATGGCTTCTAGCCATTTCTCAGAGTCAGATCTCTACATCACATCCATATAAGTGATCGGATCCTTATCGTTCTCATCGAGTTCAATGGAATCACCATCCTGGACCAAGAATCCATAGTATCTGTCCGAATGGCGCGGTACTCTACTGAATCACCTTATGGTGTGGGTTCACTAGGCTTCGAATCTAATCTGATCAAATCCAACTTAGGTTCAACATTCTGTGTTGGACTTTCTATCTGTTGAACATCATCAAGTTCAACCTTAGGGGCAATAGTTTCTTTACCAAGGAACATCTTTTTCATAAAGATTGCCCTAAGACTGACGAACACCTTTTGTTCATCAGCATGGTAGAAATAGTATCCTTTGATCTCTTTTGGGTACCCTATGAATGTACACTTATCAGACCTAGGTCCAAATTTATCTATAATTAACCATTTAACATAAGTCAGGCACCCCCAAATCCTAAGGTGTGAAAGTGCTGGCTTACGCCCCATCCATATCTCATATGGGGTTTTAACTACAAACTTACTTAGAACTCTATTTAATAGATAACAAGCTGATTCAGATGCATATCCCTAGAAGAATATCGGCAAGTTGGCAAATTTCATTATGGATTGGACCATGTCCAATAGAGTTTGATTCCTCCTTTCAGACACACCATTATGTGTGGTGCTCTAGGAGGAGTCCACTGAGAGAGAATGTCATTCTCTCCTAGATATGTGAGAAACTCACCAGAAAGGTATTCTCATCCTCTTCCAAATCGAAGAGTTTTAATACTCTTTCTAGTATCTTTTTCTACTTAATCTCGGAATCGTTTGAACATTTCAAAAGAATCCGACTTATGTTTCATCAGATAGATATATCCATGTCTAAATAGATCATCTATGAAAGCGATGAAGTTGACATATCCACCTCTGGCACTTGTGCTCATTGGTCCACATACATTAGCTTATACTAGACCTAAGAGCTCATTGGCTCTCTCACCTATTCCAATAAAAGATAACTTGGTCATTTTACCAAGAAGACAGGACTCATAGGTTGAAAGTGATTCACAATCACTGACTTCGAGGATTCCCTCTTGAGTCTACCTGTTTATCCTGTTCTTATTTATATGACCTAGCCTATAGTATCATAAGTAGATATCTGATATACTATCTAATCTAGAGTGCTTGCTAGTAGAATAGACTACATTAATAGGTTATGATAACATATATACACCATTGTTCAATTGTCCATAGAAAGCAGTAACACCATTCACAATGACATTACAAACTCATTTCTTTATTGAAATTTCATAATTGTTCATAACCAAAAGGCCTATAGAAATAATATTTAAAAAGAAACTAGGATAGAAATGACAGTCACCAAGAACAACGATATGAGATTCAAATACAAGTTTCAAAATTCCTAAAGCTAGAACTAGAACTAATCTTCCATCTCCAACGTTCAGGAATCTCTCATCTTGCTCAAATCTTCTACTGACCTGCAACCCTTATAATGAATTGCAAATATGGTAAGGGCTACCGATATCCAATACTCAGTCAGTAATATCATAAATAGAGAAATTACAAGAAGTTATCATATGAATACCTTGCCCAGCAATAGCTTGATTCTTTCTCTGCCTGTTCGGATTCAGGGAGATAATGTACTGAGGATAGTTCCTCTTCCAATGCCCCCATTTTGCCAAAGAAGCATTTAGCTTGACTCTTATCGAGCTTGATCTTTCTGGTCTGGCCCTGCACTGATGTCCCAGCCTGAACTTGCACCTTCTTTGTTTTCTTCTTCTTGTTCTTCTTCCCTTGTCTAAAGGATCGAGAACTAGAAGATGAACCTCCCACTAAGTTCACCGACTCTTTATGAAGCTAGTGATCCTTCTCAAAGTTCTGAAGTAACCCTAGTAAGCCATGGTAGTTTACTTCAGGCTTTGTCATTCTGTAATGAGTAAAGAAAGAAAGATAGGACTTTGACAGCGAGTTTAGTATTACATCTTTCCCAAGTTGTTCATGTAAGAAAAACCCGAGTTTGCTCAAGCACTCTATCAGCTCGATCATGTACAGTACATGATCAGTGACAGAGGCTCCATCCCACATTCTGGCATTGAAGATGACACTACTAGTCTTGTGCCTCTCAATGTCATTGGGTATGCCAAAAGAATCCTCCAACACTTGGAGCATTTCATTTGGCTGAGCTATCTCAAATCTGCAATTGAACTCATCGCTCATCGCAGCCAGTATAATGCAGCATACTATGGTTCGGTCACTGAGCCACTTCTGATAAGTGTCTCTAATTGTTTCACGTGCATAGGCAGCTGGCTCCTCAAGTGCAAAATCCATCAACACATATAGGATCTGTTCATGCTCCAGGACAATCTTCAACTTTCGATACCAGCTATCGAAGTTGGGTTCCACCAACTTATCATTATCCAACAATGATCGAAGTGATAGGAAAGTGGCCATATCTACATAAAGAAAAATCAAAATTTAATTAGTAATTAATTCATTAAACCTAAAGATTTGGACTTTAATCAAAAGATTTCTTTCACTATTTTATTCGAATTGATAGCCTCTACCTTCAATTCGAGGAATTATCCTAATTTCCTAGTGGGTACTAGAATCCACATAGACTGCACACGAGCCCAACTTTGGTTGGCCAATCCATGTACATCTAAGAGTAGGTTCATAATAAATTATTTTTTTAAATAATTTTTAGTAATTAAATTTTGCCCCAGCCCCTGGTCAATTGACTTTGGCCTTCTCAGAAAAGGGTCCAGTTAGGTCCAACCATTAACATGACCATACTTAGCCCATCTAACCAATGAATGATTATGCCCAACTTTGGTTGGCCCATCTGACCATCATTTAGAAAGATGTATCAAAGAGATCATATAATGAATGATAATTCCATCAACCGATAAGCACCAGGCCTTTGGGCCTCCAATGATTATCCACCTGATGGACCCATTATCATCCACTTTAATGGAAGGCTATGATCCAGTTATCATATAACTATTTTATTTTAGAAACCTAATAATTTTAGAAAATTTATTTATAGAAGTGAGTAGGTCAGATTAACCAGCTTGTCATGATCATCCCACTGGCTTCACTAAGTCAGCTTAAGGGAGAACACTAACAGGCTGGTCTAGGAGCACCTAAATCAGTCACACTGATTTACCTAACTAACATGGGTTAGCTCAAATAGTCAAGTGATTCAATTAAAATATAATCTCATCAAAAGGCTAGGTAAGTTCAATCGGTGGGAGGGTCTGCCAAAGTTTGCCTTAGACACCATCAAAAATGGTCAGATAAGCGAGCTGCCAACTAAAAACCACCAATCTAGTTTACCTTAGACACCAACTGATTTAATTAGTTTCAATTAGATCAACCTAATAGTTCATGCTAGACTGCGTAGCTAAGAATCAAGTCCATCTTGGGTCTTATTAAAGACATGGACTTGACCAACTACAACTATTGTAACTGATCTAGAGAATCCTTGACCTAATCTAAGACAACAATTGATTAGATTTAGTCAATTCTCTAATTAAGTCCATTTGTTAATCTAACCCTGGATCTAATCCAATTAATGGACCTAATCCCCACTAACACATTTAACCCAATGTGTTATGATTTGTGTCTTAGGATGTTCAATTCACAATCCTAAATCCTAATCAATCAACTTCTTAATTCTCAATTAAGTTTTGGGCTGAGGGTTGGGGTTCGACTTTTCAAAAATGATTTTTATATTTATAAAATATTTTTATAATATGGTTATATTAACCAAGTTTCATGTTTAATTCATAATCAATATACAAATAAAATAAATATAAAACTATTTTAGATCTAATCTAAATAGGTTCATGTAATTAAAATAGTTTCAAAAATAATCAATCATAAATCTCCTTAGATCAAATCTAACATATTTATGATGATTAAAATTAGATTAAAATATTTTTAATTAGATCATAAAATTTCTTGGATCTAATCTAAAATTTTATGATCAATATTTTAGATCAGCACGTACTAGGACAACCTATTCATAGTAAGGGGTAAACCTTACAGCAGGATAACCTTATGGCAGTCCGTGCAATCTAAAATATTTTATTTTTAGATCTAAAATTATTTTAAATCTATTAAATTATAAATAAAATTAGATTAAATCTAATAAATTTATGATTAGAATCAGATCATCATAAACTAGGACAACCTTTTCACTGTAAGGGGTAAGTCTTACAACAGGACAACCTTATGGCAGTTCGTGAGATCTAAATTTTTTTTTTAATTTTAAATTTAATAATTAGATTATAAATTATATCTAATCTAAGAAAGAATCTAAACACGCATAAAAATTATGTAACAAGAATCTTGCTCTGATACTAATTGAAGGAACTAGATCTAGGGTTTCATGGGTAGATCTTGAAACCTTTTCAAGATCATGCAGCGAAAGACTTAAATAAATCAAATATTTATTTAAATAAATATGTAAACACCTAGATCTAATATCTATTACATGATCAAGGTATGATATTAAATCAAAAATTAAAATCAAATAAGAAAGAAAAGATTGATCAAATCAATCTAGATCTACACTACATCAAATGCAGGTATGAAATTAATAGATCAGATCTATTACCTGAGCAAGTTAGATGTTCTAACTTACTGATCTAGGATTAAGGATGAAGTCACGAGCCGCACACACATCCGACCTCTATGAGTCATCCACACGAGCCCACGAACACAATCAAAGATCCTGATGTAAGAAATCAGCACAACATGCTAGTACTACGCTGATCTCTCTTCGATGATCGATCCGATGCTTTCTTCTTCAAAGTCTAGACTCTCCAAAATATAAGAAGAAAGAGAAGAGTTTTCTAATCTAAGACTCTCTTAGAAAAAATTCAAAAGAAGGAGGAGAGATGAGGAATAAAACAGCCCTAGAAGAAGACCCTCTTCTTCTTCTCTTTTCTCTCACCTAGACACCTAGCTTGGTGCCTATGGAACCCCCATGCCCAAGGACCTTCTTTCTCTAATTTTTGTACAACCCAAACCACTCCAAAAGCTCTATATTTCATGAAAAAATTAGGCCAAAATTCATCCTAAACTTATAGAAAAAGAAGAGTCCTTGTCTAGGTCAAAAACTAGACAAGGCAGGACTAGATTTGGCAAGTAGTCGGGGCGCCCAACTCTTGGGCGCCCCTCCTCTGATTTTTTTTGGTAAATCCAGCAAGGTTGGGCGCCCCTCCTCTAATTTTTTTTTGATAAATTCAGCAAGGAGAGGCACACAAAAAACTTCTCACTCACGTGGAATTAGGGAGGAAAATATAGGAGATGGGCAGCACACATGGAAGGAGATGTTTTGGTTTATAAGGATTCTATCTCATGGAATCCTAAATCAAAACTAACTTCTTCTTAGACTTGGTCAACCACCAAATAACCATATGAGAATAAGAGGAAGAGAAAGGGCGTGCGTGAAGACCAGAGAGAGACTCTCTATCATGCAAAAAGAGAGGGCATGGGGCATGGAGGGCCAAGGTGGTGCAAGGTGGAATCCTAGTCTCACTAGGATTCCATCTATGACTTGGTCAAACATGGTTTCTCAAACCAAATTAAATAAAAACTAAATCAACTAAATTAAATTAGGTTCTAATCCAATTAAGAACTTAAATAAATTAGATTAAATTTAATTTAATTTTAATTTAATTTTTTAATCAAATTAAAAAATTAGTTTGACCCGAGTCTTAGTTAGACTAGGACTAGTCTTTCGTGCATTTGACTTATCCAATAAGCCAATTGAACTTGATCCAATCAAGCTCAAACTAAATATAATTAAATCATATTTAATTAGGCTTAATCTCAATCCTCTGACTTAATCAAATTAAGTTAATCAGTAATCTAATTGCTAATCGATCCTCCTGCAACACTTGCACTAAACACCAATCGTATTGATTGTTTAACCCTAAAATGATTCTAAATTGCTAATCAACCATCTGATCAGAATGTGAAATCTAACGTGTGCAATCTCAGAGGTCCAAACCTAAGCCAACAGCATAAAAATAAATTTTTGTATCAATCAAAGTGACCATCTAGCAATGATACCCAACGCTCGAATAGGTCGAAAGGTGTAGAACACCATCCTTAGAACCCATGCGAATATAGTTTCCATATAATTCATCCCCTTAATCATAATGCTCGTAGGACACCTTAGAGTTTAGCTGTCAACTCTAATCAGGTTGTCCACATTGTATTTTAAAAATATCAAATATATCTGATGGATTATTCTGGCTAAGGTTTTGCTATATTGAAATACAGTGATACATTCTTCTCCAACTCTTGGAGTGGTCAATTCTATCTTGATCACACTCTGACTTTGCAAGTACTTGACTATGCCCAGAAGCCTTTTGTTGCTAAATTAGATATTCAATTAGTCTGATACCAAAGCACTGTGAGTTGCTTGCAAGTCACTGAGGTGATCTCAGGTCTAAGGGATACCTATACCTATATCCCATCAGAGATATTCTCGACAGTAGAATGCTCTGGAGTTGGTCACGTTCAATGATGATGTATCCATACATCTCACCTATATGCCATGCTAGTATCTCCACACTCCTTGGTTAAGAGGATAACCAATCTATATGGCATATAGCGACCTATGCTCGATAGATGCTGTCATCCTAATTAACAGCCTATCATTTGGTCGTGAATAAATTTAAGGACTAATCGATAAATCCTCTTTTTATCGAAATTAAATAGTCCTAAGAACTTCATCACAATAATGGAGTTCATTAGAAGATGTAAATTTATGATGAAAAAGGATGCCAAAATATTTTTTATTAATTAATAAATCAATTACAATATCTCAATCATCAACAGCTGACGATTGGCTTTGGTACATAATTTCCAACACTTCATTCTTTCCAGGTACTTCTTCATACTTTCTTTCCGAGCTTCAAAGGTGTTACTGACTTGCCCCACCACTAGTTAAGAATCACTACAAACCTATAAATATTTTAGTTCCAATTCTTTAGCTATTCTCAGTCTTGCAATCCGGGCTTCGTACTCTGCTTCATTGTTGGTAGTGGAGAACTCGAAGCATAAAGCATATTTAGCTATGACTCCTTTTGGATTGATGAGAATCAAGCCCGCGCCTATCTCAGAAAAATTGGATGAACCATCCACATATAGTACACAGAAGTTTTCAGGAAGATCAACCTTCTCTTCAGGAGAGCCAGGGATAAGAACTTCTTGATGCTCTAGTTCAGTCTCCTCTGGAATAGTGCATTCCATTATGAAATCGGCCAGTATTTGAGCTTTAATGGATGACCACGATTGAAAATAAATATCAAATTCAGTCAGCTCAAATGCCCACTTTGCCACTCTGCCAGAGGTATTGGGTTAGTTAAGAACTGCCTTGATGGGTTGATTAGTAAAGAGAGTAATTGTGTGCTCCTAAAAATAAGATCGAAGCTTCCTAGCTATAATCAATAAGGCATAAGTTAGTTTTTCTAATTTGCTATATCTTATTTCTGCATCTCTTAAGACTCTACTTATATAGTAGATCAGCTTCCAAACTTTAGCTTCTTCGCTGACCAGTACAGCTTTAATAGCTATGGGAGATACAATGAGGTACAAGAATAGCTCTTCTCTAGGTTCAAGTTTGGCTAGTAGTGAGGGTGAATTAAGATAGCTCTTCAATTCTTCAAGGATCTACTGATACTCGAGAATTCAGTTGAAGTTCCTGGACTACTTGAGTAATTGGAAGAAGGGCATACAGTGCTCCATTGATCTTGATACGAAGCGATTCAGGGCAGCTATCTTGCCTGTGAGCCATTGAACTTCTTTTATTATTTTTGGGATAGTCATTTTCTGGATGGCTTTGATCTTCTTTGGGTTGGCCTCGATGTCGTAGCTTAACACCATGAATCCCAGAATCTTTCTCAAAGTTACTCTGAAAGCATATTTTATAGAGTTCAGCTTCATCTTATACTTTTGAAGAGTGCTGAAGGTCTCCTCAAGATCGGCAATATAATTTGGTGAAGATCGGCTTTTAATCAACATATCATCTACATAGACCTCCATGTTTCAATCGATTTGCTCCATGAAGATCTTATTTATCAGGTGCTGATAAGTTGCTCCTACATTTTTAAGCCCAAAGGGCATGATCCTGTAATAATAAAAATCACAGTTAGTAATAAAAGTAGTCTTTTCCTCATCCTCTAGCATCATTCGGATTTGATTATATCCGAAGAAGGCATCCATGAAGGTGAGGAGTTCATGGCCTGAAGTTGCGTCCACTAGCTGATCAATCCTGGGCAGAGGGTAGCTATCCTTCAAGCAAGCTGTGTTTAAGTCTGTGAAGTCTATGCACATCCTTCACTTGCCATTTAATTTTTTAACAAGGATGATATTTGCAATCCAATCCGAATAAAGTACTTTTCGAATAAATCCTATCTTAAGGAGCTTGTCGACCTCGTCCATTATAGCCTTTTGCCTCTCTGGTGCAAAACTATGCTTTTTCTATTTTACTGGCTGACGTTTAAGGTTCATACCCAAGCGGTATTCAATGACCTCTGCATTAATCCCTAGCATGTCTGCAGGCACCCAGACGAAGACATCAGCATTCCTTTGCAAGAATGTGACAACCTACTTTCTGACTTCTCCTTTCAGATTCAAGCCAATCTTCACAGTATGTTCTTTATTCCCATCATTCAATGGGATCTCATCAAGGTCGTCGATGGGTTCTCCTTTTTCTTTAGATAAATCATCACGGACATCAAGCCCATCCATCGGAGAAAGATCTGCTTGCCTTCCCCCTTGTAAGGCAATATTATAGCAGTGCCGAGCTAGTGCCTAATCTCCTCTGACCTCCTGACTCCATGCCTCGTTGGGAACTTCACTTTTAGGTTGTAAGTCAAAACCAAGGCCTGGAGTGCATTCAAACCAGATTAGCCAAGGATCACATTATACGCAAAAGGGACTTTGACTACTAAAAAATTGACTTGAGCTCTAGATTGTTTGGATACCGGCTAGCTACTACAAGCAATGCTATTATTCTTTCCACTGGCACTACATCACTTATGAATTCTACTAATGAGAAATTCATCAAACCCATCCTATCATCAAATATGGAAATTTTAGAAAAAGCATCATAAAACAAGACGTCAGCAGATCTTTCATTATCAATTAAAATATGTTGTACATCATAATCAGCAATATTTAAAGTAACTACAATCGTGTCATTATGCGAAAGCTGAACTCCCTGGGCATCTTCTTCAGTAAAAGTGATGGGTTCTTCAGTTCGCTATTTTTTTGCTGGCTCTGTCGGCTCACTGGCCTCCCCCTGTTGATGTCCCCCAATGATAGTATTGATGATTCCAAGGGGGGCCGATCTCCCTATGGTTCATCCCTTCGAGATGGTACGAGCTATGGTGGTACTCTTGGATGATCCTCTCTTCTTCCTAGCCAGCACCTTATGAACCAATCCAGCCGACCTCTTCTAATCAATGCTTCAATCTCATCTGGATGTATTCTTTAATATCGTGACCATGGTCATGATGGTAGAGGCAGTACTTGTTGGGATTGTGCTTGGCCAGATGAGTCCACATCCTTTCCAACCCTAGCAGCTACTTTCTTATCTCCATTAGCACTTGAGTCTTTAAGGCATTCAAGGGAGCATAGTTGTTGAATCTTCTAGAAGGAGAATTCCGCTAGGTCCTTTGATCCAAACTTTCTGGGCAACGAGCTCAAGGGGGAGTTCGAGCTCGTCTGCACTCAGTAGGAGTTCGAAAGCATGGTCGAGCTTCACTCGACTTTCTTTCAGGTGTGGACTTACTGGATTCACCCGCCTGCCGCTCTCTTATGGTCTCATCATCCTTCTATTTGAAGGCCTCCTCCACCCGAGCATAATCTTCAGCTCAAGCCAATATATCAGCAAAATCCCTGGGATACTTCCTTTCTAGGAAGGAAAGAAGATCATTCTTCTGAAGACCACCTTTCAGTGTGGCCATGGCTATCGACTGGTCCAAGTTTTGGATCTCCAGCACAACAGCATTGAAGTGGCTGACGTAAGCTCAAATGGACTCCTCTTCTTTCTGCTTTATGTTGATGAGGGAGTCTAAACCTCATCTTGGACATTGACTGCTTATGAAATGAGCCATAAACTGATGGCTTATCTGATCAAAAAAGAAGATTATATCTTACTTAAGGCTCGAGTACCAATTTTTTGCTGCTTCCTTCAGGGTAAATGAAAAAGCTCGACATAGAATGATATTCGGTGCACCATGGAGCAGCATCATCATCCGAAAGGCCTCAAGATGGTTGATCGGATTAGAAGTCTCATCATAACTCTCGAACTAGGGGAGCTTGAAGTTTGACAGGATAGGCTCCTGTATAATCTTAGCAAAGAAGGAAGGATCGATGCAGATATCATCATGGTGGACTGGGATAGCATGGTGGAGCTCTTCAATCTACTGGCTCATGTCTTAAAGTTTCTGATCAAGAGCATCATCTCGACCATGGATCTCAGAGGGCCACCTGCTGTAGATAGAAAAAGTCTCCTCCAGAGAAGAATCATGATCGGAGTAGGGACTCCCTACTCTTAGCTTCCCCTTTCCAAAGGCAATGGGTTTGCTAACCCAAGTTGCTCTTCTTGGTGTCGGTTCTTGAAGCTCTGACTAAGGGTTTTTTGGTTGGACTGCCGTCGAAGGCTGCTGCATGGCCTACACCATTTCGGTAAGGCCTCGAACCTACTGCATCAGTAGTTTGAACTACTCTAGATCCACCATGGCTGTCGATGGAGTGTTGTGAAAATTAATTCCACACATGAACCAGCATGACCACTGGTGATCAGCCAAGCAACAAGGAAGAACTTCTTAGAGATTACTGTGAAAGCATGATCAATGGATTCAAGGAATAAAGAAGAAGAGTAGTAGAGATTTTTGAAAGAAAAGAGCTTTATTTTAATGAATTTAGCATCATCTACAATCTTGACCTATTTTCAGTATATATACTTTACAAAAGGGTCAAGCCTCAAGCTCATAGAAAAACTCCCCAAACCTAAATATCCCATGTACACAAAAAAGACCTATGAAGATTGAGCCGGCTAACCTACAACTGGATCGGCTTAGTGAAAAACTCTCCAAACCCAAATAACCCATGTACACAAAAATGACCCATGAAGACTGAGCCGACTAACCTGCAACTGGGTTGGCTTAGTCTACCATGCCAACAGCCCAAAAATACTGCTTTCTATTTGAATTTTTCCCTGAGACATAGCTGACTCAGTCTTGGATTGAGCCAACCCAGTTTCTAACTTAGCCGACCCAGTCTCAGGGTGAGTCGGGTAAGTTTCTGAACTTTGCTATCCAGGCTAATTTCTCTTTCTGCTCGCTCCCATCTTTTTATGACCTATCTTCTCATGTTCCCAAGACTCGAAAGCACCACTTTTGAGCTTACATTCTCCACCTTGATGCTTCCAAGTCCTTGTGAACTCATTTCTTCCTTGCAAATCCATCCGTGCCACACACATCTAAAAACTATCTCTAGGAAGTACCTTCATGAGTGCATTAAACTGATTCTCCTTTATATGGACCTTCATCAGTTCAACCTCACCTTCCTCTACTAGCTCTCTGATCTTATGGTACCTCACATCTATATGCTTTATGTGCGTATGATAGATAGGGTTCTGTGCAAGCAGCAAAGCACTCCAACTGTCACTATACAGTTTAACCTTGCTCTGCTTCCCCCCCATCTCAATAATCAGCCTCCTAAGCTAAAGTGATTCCTTTGCAGCCTCAGTAATGCCAAAGTACTTGACCTCTATGATGGATAAAATCATGATTGGTTGAAGGATTGATCTCCAAGACATCGATCCACCATACATGCAGAAGAGGTATCCAGTAGTAGACCTCCTTGTATCAAGATCATCTATATAATTCACATCTACAAATCCTTCTAGAGGACCTAAACTTCCATCTTTAAATTCTCTCAGCTGCCCACCAAACACCAAACCATAATCCCTTGTTCCTTGTAGATATCTCAATATCCACTTCATTGCTTTCCAGTGTTCCTTATTAGGGTTAGCCATGCATCTACTAACCGTGCTCACTACATGTGCTATATCTGGTCTACAGCACATCATAGTGTACATCATTACCTACAGTATTTACATAAGGGACTCCATCCATATACTCTCTCTCTTCTTCTAATTGGGAGCTTTGATACTTGGAGAGAGACATATGGCTTAGCAATGGTGTCTCTACAAGTTTAGCCTTCTCCATCCCAACCCTCTCCAGAACTTTTTGGATACATCCTTCTTATGACAAATGGAGCACTTCTTTGCATCTATCTCTATAAATCTTCATTCCAAAGATTTTTCTTGCTAGACCCAGATCCTTCATCTCAAATTCAGCTGATAATATCATTTTCAGCCCTTTCACAACCTTCATACTCCTGCTGGCTATGAGCATATCATCAATATGTAATAGCAGGTACAGGACATCCTTCTCATCTACTTTCTTGATGTAGACACAACTATCATATTCACATCAGACAAATTTCAGGCTCAAAATAAAGCTATCAAATCTATGATACCAATGACGAGGAGATTATTTCAGATCATATAGTGACCTTCTCAGTAAACACACCTTTTCCTCCTATCCAATCTTCATGAAACCATCTAGCTGCTTCATATAGATTCTTTCCTCCAATGTGCCATGAAGGAAGACCGTCTTCACATCCATTTATTCCAACTCCATATTATACCGTACCATCAATGATAGCAAAATCCAAATAGATGTATGACGCACCATAGGAGAGAAAACTTCTATGTAATCTATCCCTTCCCTTTGTGAGTATCTCTTTGCTACCAACCTTGTCTTGAATCTAACTCCACCTTGTTCTTAAGGTGCTTCCTTCTTTATGAACACCCACTTTGAGCTAATAGGTCGAGCACCTTCTAAAAGATCCACCAACTGTCATGTCTAATTTTTCTTCAGTTATTCCATCTCCTCCATCATGGCCTACATCCATGAATCACGATCCTCACTCTCCATGACCTCTGCATAGTTCTCTGGATCTCCATTAGTAGTGATGAGTTCATAGGAGATAACTTCATCAATGCCATATCTGACTGGCCTCCTACTAGTATGCTGGGGCTTGTGCAAAGTCACTCCAATTAGCACATCTCTACCTGAAATCTATGGTTGATCCTACACATCCATCTGAACTGCTGGTCCTCCATGCTGATTTTCAATCTAAGATAAAACTTTTTTGCCTAGCTCCTCCTCAATAGGAACACTCCTATAGGTGGATGTAACCTACATGATATTATTCTCTGACTGGCTATCATTGTTTATCTTTATTTTTTCAGTTGCTTCTGTACTCCCAAGCCTCTCCAAGATGCTCTTTTCATAAAAAATGACGTTCCTATTGATCACTATCTTTTATGCTTTAGCATTCCATAGCAGGTACCTCTTGACTCCTTATGGATATCCTATGAATGTCATCTTTTGAGATTTAGGATCCAACTTACTCCTCTCGATTGCTTCCACATGTGTATAGGCTGTGCAACCAAAGATCTTCAAATGGCCAAGCTCTACCTTCTTTCTACTCCAGACCTCCCTTGGAATGCCTTCATTCAGCTTTTGATGAGGAGACTTGTTCACAAGAAAATAAGAGAAAGTTAAAGCATCATCCCAAAAAAATTTTAGAAGTGATGTCTGCAGTCTTAAACTTCGTGCCTTCTCAGTCAATGTCATGTTCATCCTTTTCATGACACCATTATATTGGGAAGTCATTTTCACTGTGTAATGGTGTTTAAAACCATTTTTCTCACAATACCTCCTAAACTTCAAGCTTGTATATTCTCCTCCATTATCCGACCTCCGACACTTTACTTATCTTCCTGACTCCTTCTCAACTTCAACTCTCCAGGCTCTAAATCGGGCAAACACCTCTGACTTTTCTCTAATTAGATAAATCCATACTTTTCTTGAGAAATCATCAATGAAAGTGACAAAATTATCTTGTGTATTCTCTAGCTGATATAGGAGCTGGTCCCCACACATTCGAGTGCACTAAATTCAGTACTCCTTAATTGTGCTTGGTACTTTTGGCAAACTTTATCCTATACTATTTACCAAATATGCATGGCTCACATAAATATGTGCCCTCCTTCTTCAAAGCTGGGATCATCCAACTTCTGTTAAGTTTTGTGAGCCCTTGATCACTCATGTGCCCTATCCAAAACTCTACACTATTGTTCAGCACTGCTAGCATGTAAGTTTTGGTGGTACCACAATCAATATAAGAATTGCTCCTCCTATGCCACTGCTAGCATCTCTGCACTATTGTTCACTATTGAAACTTCCATTCTATTAAAATTGTTACTCAGTCTTCTACCTCTCATCACCACCAAAACTCTCTTGAAAATTTTCAGACATCCACTCCCAGCCAAGCTACTAAAAGCATAATCCTGCTACTCCAAGTAGCTCAAAAAAATCAAATTCTTTTTTCAATTTTGATACATGCCTGACATTTGATAATGTATGTATGATCTCGTCATACATCCTCATCCTAATTATGCCAACTCCAGCTACTCTGCACAAGTGATCATCTCCAAGGCTGACACTTGCTCCATTGATCTTTTAGTAGGTAGAGAACCACTCTCGATGAGAAGTATAGTGATGTGAGCATGCTAAATCCAATATCTACATAGTATCGCACTCTGTGGATCCATCTAATACGACTAGCAAGTCTTCTCCACTACTCATCAAAGCTGTATCATCACTCTTGCTGGCCTTCTCTTTTTCTAACCTCAAAATGGGATAATCTCTTGTCAGGTGTCCGAGTTGATGACATTTATAACATTTCAATATCTTCTTCTGATTTTGAGACTTTGACCTACCTTTGGATTTTTCTCTTATCTTTTTCTTTGATCTTTCCTGTCTTTCATTCACAGCTAAGATCTTAGACTTGGGATCTCACTTGCAAATCCTTTTTCTCTGCTCATTCGATCTGAGCATACCAACAACTTCTTCATAGTATAGGATCTTCTTTTCATAAACTAAAGTTGTTATGAGACCATCATACAAGCCTGGGAGAGAACAAAGTAGCAGCAATGTCCGATCTTCCTCATCGATCTTCACATCCAAACTCATCACCACAAAACACACCTAATTAAATCTTTGGATATGTGCAACAAGATCTTTGACTTCGGGCATCCTCAGACTATACAGCTATTTCTTCAACCATAGCTTATTCATCATGTTCTTCCCCATATATGTGTTCTTCAGTCTCATCCAGAGCTTCTTTGCCCTGGTCTCTATGCAAACCTTGGGTAGCACCTGATTGACCAAGTACATTCTGATTGTGCTGAAAGCAATTTCTTCCAACTCTTTTATTTCCTGGACTGATCTTTTTTTATCTTTTTCTTATCAGGATCTTATAGATCCTCTACTGAATCAACAAGTTCTTTATCCTTTGCTGCACCAACAAAATTAACGCTAGAGGAAGGGACAAATCCCTTGTTCTTAAAGGAGCACTCAACCAGATTTCTACTCTACTCAGCTTCCTCTTCTTCTCTAATCAGTTCACTAGGATGCCACCTAGGAAGGTATCAACCAGGCAATCTACTACCTTCATGGCCAAATCTCAGCCAAATCTACCTCCTTTAACTTCATCTTCGACAACCCAAGCTCCTCCACTAGCAGTAGTGGTCGATATGCAACAGTTCAACCTACTGATCCAGTAGGTCAAAGGCCTCACCGAAGCAGTGCAGGCCATGCAGCAACCTTCGACACCTATCCAACTAAAAAAACACTCATCAGAGTATCGAGACCTAGTGTGGGGTGGCCCCATCTGGGTGAGTCATCTAGTGACCCTTAGGAAGGAGAAGCAGTGGGCAGAGAGCCCCTGCTCTACTTATGACTCCACCCCTAGGAGATCCCTGCCTCCCTTCAGCCCGTGAACCCACAAGATCCATGATCGAGAAGATCTGCTTGATCAAAAATTTTAGAAAATGAATCGATGGATTAATGAACTCTATCATCCACCTCCTGCTCATGGCAACGACATCTACATCGATCCTTCTTTCTCTCTATAAATCATGCAGGAGTCCATCCCGTCGAACTTCAAGCTTCCTCAATTCGAGAGCTATGATGGGACTTCAAATCTAGCCGATCACCTTGAGCTCTTCCAGATGATGATGATGCTCCATGGCACACCAGGCACCATTCTATGCTGAGCTTTTCCATCTATCCTGAAGAGAGCAGTAAGAAAGTGGTACTCTTGTCTCAAGCTTGGTATGATCTTCTCTTTTGACCAAATGAGCTATCAGTTAGCGGTCCATTTCATAAGCAGCCAACATCCAAGGCGAGGCTCAGACTTCCTCATCAACATAAAGCAGAAGAAAGGGGAGTCCATCCAAGTTTACGTCAGTTGCTTCAATGCTGCTACATTGGAGGTCTGAAACTTGGACCAATCTGTTGCTATGGCTGCACTGAAAGGTGGCCTTCAAAAAAATGATCTTCTATTCTTCCTAGAGAAGAAATATCTTAGAAACTTTGCTGATATGCTAGAGTGGGGAGCAGGTTATGCCCGAGTTGAGGAGACCTTCAAATTGAAGGATGATGAGGCCACGAGAGAGTGGCAAGCGATCGAATCCAGCAAGCCCACAGCTGAAGAGAAGTCGAGTGAAGCTCAGTTGTGCTTTAGAACTCCTCTTGAGCGTAAACGAGTCCAGACTCCTTTCCGAGCTCGCCGACAAAGAAGTCATGATGGAAGGGCACGATGAAACTCTCTCCTCAGAAGGTTCCACAACTATGCTCCCCTCAATGCTTTGAAGACTCAAGTGCTAATAGAGATCAAGGAGCAACTATTGAGGTCAGAGAGGATGTGCACCCATCCTAGTAAGTGCAATCCTAATAAGTACTACCTCTATCATCGTGATCATGATCACGATACTGAAAAATGCATTCAGCTCCAAGATGAGAACAAGGAGCTCGTTAGACAAGGCTAGCTTGATCGATTTCTTCAACATCGGCCTGATGGAAGGAAAGATTGACCAAGAGCACTACCACAGCCAGAGCCACCAAGGAGGGAGGAGCAGTAAGGAGATCGGCCTCCACTAGGAGTCATCAATACTATTGCTGGAGGACTTCAATGGAGGAAAGCCAGTGGGTTGGGAGAATCAGCTAAGCGAGAGAGGATTGAGAACATATTATTTTCACTGAAGAAGATGCTCAAGGAGTTTAATTCCCTCATAATGACATGGCTATAGTTTCTTTAAATATTGCTGACTATGATGTACACCGTGTTCTTATTGATAATGAAAGCTCTGTCGATGTTTTATTTTGCGATGCTTAATTTCTCCAAAATGTCCATACTTACTAATCATTTAGGACCAATGAACTTCCCATTGGTAGGCTTCACTAGTGATGCTATGCCGATTGAAGGGATAATAACATTAACTGTGGTTGCAGGGTGGTACCCAAGATAGTCCATAGTGCGGATTGATTTTCTAGTAGTAAAGGCTCCTTCCACCTACAATGCAATTCTTGGCTGACTTAGTTTGAATATACTTCAAGTAGTGGTGTCAACTTATTATCTAAAAATGAAGTTTCCAACAAGTTATGGGATCGAAGAAGTTAGAGGAGATCAAGCTCTGGCAAGACATTGCTACTCAGTTGCTTTACAAGGAGGCAGACAACCAGATCTTTGTCCAGTGGATGGGCTTGACGTCCATGATGACCTTACTAAAGAATGGGTTGATCCTATGGAAGATCTTATCATAATTATTTTGAAGGATGGGAATGAAGAGCACACTATTCAGATCGGCTCCAACTTAGGGGAAGAAGTCAGAAAGTAGCTTGTCACCATCCTACAAAGAAATGTAGATGGTTTTGCTTGAGTTTTCATAAATATATCCAAAATTGATGCCGAAGTTATGGAACATCTTCTAGCCATTGACCCCAAGCATCGGCCAATAAAGAAAAAGATGTGTGGCTATGCACCAGAGAGGCAGAAGGCAATTATGGAAGAGGTTGACAAACTTCTTAAAGTCAGGTTCATCCAGAAAGTCTCTTATCCGAACTGGGTCTCCAATATGGTCCTCATCAAGAAGGCAAATGGCAAATGAAGAATGTGCATAGACTTCAAGAGGTTGAACAAGGCCTGCCCAAAAGATAGCTATCCTCTATCCCGAATTGATCTTTTGGTGGATGCAACCTTGGGCCATGAGCTCCTCACTTTTATAGATGCCTTCTCCGACTATAACCAAATCTAGATGGCACCAGAATATGAGGAGAAAACTACTTTTATTACTAACCATGATCTTTATTGTTACAGGGTTCTGCCCTTTGGGCTTAAAAATACAGGTGCAACCTACCAGTGCCAGGTCAACAAAATTTTCAAGGAGCAAATCGACCGCAACATGAAGGTCTATGTAGATGACATGCTTGTCAAGAGTCGATCTTCAATAAATCATATTTCCACCTTGAAGAGACCTTTAGTACCCTCTAGAAATATAAGATGAAGTTAAACCTAACCAAGTGTGCCTTCGGAGTAACTTCGGGAATGTTCTTAGGGTTCATGGTATCAAGGCACGAAATAAAGGCAAATCTAGAGAAGATTCAAGCCATTCGAGAGATGACTATCCTAAAATCAATAAAAGAAGTTTAGCACTTGATAGAAAAAATAGCAGCTCTAAATTGCTTTGTCTCAAGATTGGCCGAACATTGCATACCCTTCTTTCAGGTTCTCAAACAGCCAAAGAACAACTACTGGACTCCTGAATGCCAACAAGTATTTGAGGAACTAAGAAACTATCTTGGCTCACCTCCTCTATTGGCCAAGTCTGAACCTAAAGAAGAATTATTTTTATACCTAAAAGTCTCCCCTACGGCCCTGGCAGTACTCTTAATCACAAAAGAGGTGAAAGTGCAGAGGTCGATCTACTTTATAAACCAAGTTCTCAGGAGTGCTGAAACCAGATATACCAAGTTAGAGAAACTAACTTATACTTTATTGATTGCAACTCGAAGGCTCTGACCTTATTTTTAGGGGCACTCCATAACACTCCTCAATCAAGATAGTTCTTTATCGAACAAACACCTTTGGAAGGATAGAAAAATAGGCAATTGAGCTCACAGAGTTTGATATCAGTTTTCAACCTCGATCATCAATCAAAGCTCAAATATTGGCAGACTTTATAGTAGAATACACTATTCTAGATGAAGCCAAACTTTAATAGCCTAAGGTCAATATTTCATGGTTGCAGTCGAACTCCCCTTAAGAGAGAGTGGATCTGCCGAAAGGCTTTTGGACCCTATTTATGGATGGTTCATCCAATGCTTTTGAAGCTAGCATAGTTTGATTTTAGTCAATCCAGAAGAAATTATCGCTAAGTATATGCTATGCTTTGAGTTTTCTGTAATAAACAATGGAGCAGAATATGAAGCTTTGATTGCAGGTTGAAGAAAGCTAAAGAACTGGAAGTAGATCGACTCTAGGTTTAGAGTGATTCTCAATTAGTGGTTGGGCAAGTTAGTGGCAGTTATGAAGCTCGAGAGGAAAGCATGATAAAGTATCTAGAAAAAGTGAGGAGTCTAACCCTAACTTTTAGTAGTTTTGATATTTGACAGATCTCGAGAGCAGAAAATGCCAAGGCCGACCTTCTCTCCAAATTAGCCACACAAGCTCCAAGTGAATTGCCCAAAGAAGTTTTCTTCGAAGTTCTGAAGTGTCCAAGCTCGGATGAACCCCAAACCATCATGCAGGTCGACCATGAGTCAAGCTAGATTGACCCACTTGTTGCTTATCTCAAAGATGGTGTCCTCCCTCGAGATCCAAAAGAAGCTCGAAAATTATGAAACCAAGCCTCCTGATATGTTTTATATGAGAATAGACTTTATAAAAGATCATACTATTTGCCACTCCTTAAATGTCTCCGACCATATAAAGCTAACTATGCATTATGGGAGGTTCATGAAGGAATATGTGGAAGTCATGTGGGAGCCAAGCTCTATCTCACAAACTGCTTCGATAAGGCTACTATTGGCCGACTATGCATCAGGATGCAATGGAGTATGTGAGGAAGTGTGATCGGTGTCAAAGAAATGCCAACATCCGAAGATAGCCAGCTTCTCAGCTTGCACCCCTGAGCACCCCAAGGCCATTTGCATAATAGGGGATGGACATACTCGGACCCTTTCCTATAGCATCTGGATAGTGAAACTTCCTTTTAGTAGCTATTAATTATTTTATCAAGTGGGTTGAAACTGAACCTCTAGCAAAAATTATGGAAGTTAAAGTGTAGGACTTCATCTAAAATTTGATAGTCTATAAATTCGGCCTACCTCGAACTTTGATTATTGATAATGGGTGCTAGTTTGTTGGGACAAAATTTGTCGAGTTCTATGAAGATCTAAATATCTCCCATAATTTTACATCAATAGCTCATCCATAGACGAACAATGAGGCTGAGGTAACTAACAGGATCCTGTTATAGGATAAAAAAGTAAAACTTGAAAGAGTGAAGGAAACGTGGGAGGACGAACTCTATCATGTACTTTAGGCATACTGAACTATCCAAAGGTTGCCAACTAGGGAGACTCTATTTGCTCTAGCTTTTGGAACAGAAGCGTGAAGGGAAATCCTGATTCCCAGTCCAGGTTCGTTCAGATCTGATCAGAACAAGAGATATATTTCAAAAATTTTTCTCTTGATCCCAATCAGATCTTGATATGTTTTAGATCTGATTCTTATTATTTTAATAAAATAAAATTAAAAGATAAATTAAATCAAATTTAATTTACCTGATCTGGGTAATCCTATTATCCTGTTGATGATCCTATTTGCAGCGGAAGGTTCTGGATCTTAGCCACGCAAGCACCTGGCCTCTACCAATATCCACTTGAGTTGGATCTGGAGATCCTCTTCTTCTCTATCACGCCTCCAAAAATCAGATCTGGATCTGATCTGAAGGATCTTCAAAACTCTTTTTGAAGATGAGCAGTCGTCCTTTGCAGCAGCGCAGCCTTCTTACTTTTGATCGCCTTTCTTTGATCTGAATCACACCAACCAAGGTCCAAAACTCCTTTTGGACGTGGAGAGCAAGGGGAGAAGGTGGTTTGGCATGGAGAGGGAGGGGAGAGGCAGCCTTGGGGTGTGGGAAACTATGATCTCATCATATCTCTTGATCTGAGTTGGATACAGGGTCTTATTTATAGACTAGCTATGATCCAACTCCTCTTCTTCCCAACCAATCACAACCCTTTGTGAAATCAGATCTAAATCTGATTGGTGGGAATAGAGACCCCTAGGATTTCCTACCTTAGAGGGTGCCTAAGACCAGTCAAAGTTGGTTCTTAGAAGAACTCTAATTGGAATCCAAAAAGGAGATGGAGTCCTTGTCCAACAAGGACTCCTAGGCGCCTCCAACTTGGGCACACGCCTAGGGTGGCATGCACCCTTCTCCTTGCCAGGTTCTGGCAAGGGGGACAGGCCCCCACCAGCTCTCCAATAGGTGCATGACATGTGATCAAAAGTCAAAGTGTCAATGGTCAATGTTTGACCAGTCAAAGGTAGACTTTTGACCAAAGTCAAAGAACAAGAAATGGCAGGTGACCAAAAATGGCAGGTAATGTCTTATAAAATAAGACAACCTATTTCTGACTTGGACAACCTCCAGTCAGACCATATGAAGGCCTCTGATTGAGCACAAACTCCTTTGGCTCAGACAGGACAACTTATTTATGATAGCAAAAGAAGAACGTTAGGTTCAATCGAGTGCTAGCACGATTTTCTTGAACCTAATTGAATCTCATTCAGATCAATTGAACTAGATCAGTTCAATTGATGATCACCAGATTCAAACCCTTGTTTGTGTGACCCAGTTAGATTTAGTTCTGTATGGTAATGGGATATGTCATGATCTCTATCATCGACATCATCGAAACTCCTTTCGATGGATCAAAACTCTTTTGATTCGAACAGCTAGAATGATCGATCATCTAAATCATTCTAATTGCTCCCAAAATCCACTAGTGACACCTAGCAGTATATGGTGGCAACCCATCAGAGCTGAATGCGAACCTCTTGGTGCAGCTACCTGTGTGATTCAAGTTCTTCTATCTTGAGCTCCGATCAGATTAGGGTTAAGGTAAACTCGTCAAACCCTAGTCTCTGTCATATGATGTAATCATTCGATTCGAGTCCAATGTGAAAATCTAAATAGAAACTCTTTCTATTATTTCACTCTACCATGGCCATGGGCTTCTGGACTTGATTCTCATGATTATCATAGGGCTGCTCCTCTACCACCGAGGTAGATAGATTCCATCTTGATGCCATCCAGTTCCTACAATGAACATGTCATAGCCAACATACACCTCAGGGTTCCATATGGCTAGGAGACCGAGTAATGGTGTAGTCAAACTATAACACCCTCAAGGTGAACTGTCGATGCACCTCAGGTCAAAGAACCAGACACACTACTGCAGCATTGAGTCAGTCATTGACGAGAAGGTAGACTCCCTAATGACTACTCGAGGTGGTCACGCTCAGTGCCCTCGTTCTCTAACGAGTACCTGTACTCTCGCTCCGGTGTCTCCACATCGTAGACTTAAGACTCATCTACTAAAGAGAAGCGATTGTACACCAACCTTCCGGATCAATCACCATCCTCGTGATGATCCTATGGTCGGGAGCAATTTATGAGTTAACAATGATTATTCATGTCTTAAATTTTCAACTCTTGAAAATATGAATTATCATTACCATTAACTCAAAGGATGTATCACAGACACTAAATACACATATGTGATAGAAAATAACCCATTTATTGCTTTTTAGTTAAAATTATAATTTTGCCCCTAGAAGTGTATTACAAGTGTCAGCCAATTCTGACTTCTAGAGCACATATATCTAACAAAGCGGTCATCCCAATAGAACTTAAACTACCTTCAGCGCGAGTAGTAGCATTCAATAAACAGTGTAACTCATAGGATCTCAAGGCTAACCTCGACTTGTTAGAGAAATAATGAGAAGAAGCTCAAATTCGGATGGCGGCTTACAAGCAAAAAGTAGCCTGCTAGGTAGGAGATCTAGTACTTCGATGAGCAGCTATTTTATAATCTCAGAATCAAGGAAAGCTTGCCCCGAATTGAGAAGGCTCCTATAAAATCGAGGTCGTCCAACCTAGAACTTACTATATACAGAAACTCGGAGGAGCTGCACTTCGGTGATCGTGGAACTCAAAAAATTTATGAATGTACTATCGATGATCTCATTTCAATAAAATTTCTTTACTTTAACATCTTCATCCTTCGTGCAAAGCTATGATGATGGGAAATAACTTTCTAAACTTCATCCTTAGACAAAGCTAACCACGTTAGGAATAGGAGGAAAACCTCATCCTAATGTAGATAAAGATCTTCGATTATCTAAGATAGGAGGAAAAATAGAGAGGCCCTCTCAATGACCCTTTTGTGCCCTAGCAACCTTGTCAGGAATAGGAAGAGAACCTCATCCTGGCAAGGATTAAAGCTAACCATGTTAGGAGCAGGAGGAGAACCTCATCCTAACATGGATGAAGATCTTTGGTTATCTAAGATAGGAGGAAAAGGAGAGAGGCCCTCTTAGTGGCCCTTTTGTACCCCAGCAACCTTGTCAAGAATAAAAGGAGAACCTCGTCCTAACAAGGATTAAAGCTAACTACATTAGGAATAGGAGGAGAACCTCATCCTAATGTGGATGAAGACTTCTGGTTATCTAAGATAAGAGAAAAAGAAGAAAGACCCTCTCAACGGTCCTTTTGTTTCCCAGCAATTTTATCAGGAATAGAAGGAGAACCTCATCCTGACAAGGGTTAAAGCTAACAACATTAGGAATAGGAGGAGAACTTAGTCCTAACGTAAATGAAGTGTTAGAAAACATGCAGGATTTCATGCTTGAATTTCAAAATATTTTTGAAATATAATGCAACCGAAGATGTAGATTAAACTATTTAACCTATAATAACATGTAATATAATTACTAAATCCTATATCTAGGATCTATAACATGTTATAATGCATTCTTAAATCTAAAAATAAAAGTTTCAGTATTGATCAAATCAATACCCCAGATCTAGAATAGTTCTAGATCTAAACCTGAGATTGCATCTAGGTGAGATAAGAGATCAAATCTCTTACCTTTGCATGAGTCGAGAACTCCATGGTTGATTTTTGTTGTTATCTTCAGAGCTGCACATGCATTCAATCTCTATAAAAGGTCCACACGAGGCTACAACACAAATCGAAGGTTCATCGAATGAAGATCCGCTCGAAGTGCTAGCTTCTCGTGGATCCCTCCTAATGGTTAATCTAAAATTTATTCTTCTAATCTCTTGGACACTCTAAGAGATGAAGAATAAGAGGAGGAATAAGAAAGATATCCAACCATTAGATCTCCCAAAAATCAAAAAACAAAAGGGCTAAGATAAGGCCCTGAGAGAAGACACATCTTCTCTTTTCAGAACATCAACCATTGATATCCTAAATCGGCCTTCATACCAAGACAAGAGAAGACCTTCTCCTCTAGTATTTTCCACACATCCAGATCTCTTACCTCTAATTTTTCACATAGAAAAAATCATACAAAAATGGAGAAGAAGGGCTTTCAAAAAAATTCTAAGAGAAGACTTTCTTCTCTTCTTCTTCTCTCATCAGGACATGATCAAATCATGTCCAAAAGAGACCTCCATGCCCCAACTCCTTGGAGCATTCATCCCCACTCTCTCTTCCTCTCTCTCTCTCAAATTTTTTATTACATAAAAAATGCATAAAAGAATAAGAGGAAAATACTTAAAAGAAAAAAATAAGAGAAGACAATCTTCTCTTACCTTTATCTTCATCAAGACATCGACATTTGATGTCCAAATGAAAGGGCCTTCTCCAAGGAATATGGCACAAAACCTCCATGCTACTTCTTCTTCTTTTTTGTGATTTGTGCATAGAAAATCAAGGCATCCTTATGTTCACAACCTTCTTAAAAGGAGGCGCCAATTCAAAATACTAAGACTAGGTCAAAGTCCTAGTCTTAGAAGGAATCCAAAGGATCCTATGGGGTGTCCAACTCTTGGATGCACCCTCCCTCAAATTTTAGCATGAGGACCCATGTTTCCATGTATAAAAAGAAAGAAAAGTGGGCAAACAAAATAACTTGGGCATGGGTTGTTATGGCCCAAAGAGTGGAGGAGAAGTTTTGAGATCATGGGACTCTTTCAAGAAGGAAACTAACTAATCCTAACCATTTAACCAAATTGACCAATTCAGATTTGATTCAAATAATTTAGAATAAGGGGGATAGGAAACTTCTTATTGGCATGGAAAACATCACGTCAACTTCTAAAAATAAAGTATGGGCGTGGAGATTTTTTTTGGTGCAAGGAAAGGAGTCCTAGTCTAACCAAGACTCTCCAATTTTGACTAGGTCAAAGCTATCTTAAACCCAATTTAAATCTCATTTAAATTAGATTTGAGTCAACCTAATTAATACACAATCCTAATTTAATTAGGAGCCTAATTAAATTAGATTTAAATATCCTAGTCTAACTAGGACTCTCCTATTTTGACTAGGTCAAGGCCATCTTAAACCAAATTCAAATCTCATTTAAATTAGATTTGAGTCAACCTAATTAATAGACAATCTTAATTCAATTAGGAGCCTAATTAAATTATATTTAAATCTAATTTAAATCTAATTTAATTTTTAATTAAATTAGAAATTAGGTGCACTCAAATCCTAATCGAACAGAAACTTGTTCTTCCTTGTAATTGACTTATCCAATAAACCAATTAGACTTAATCTAATTAAGTCCAAACCAATTCTAATTAAATCTAATTCAATTAAACTTGATCTCAGCCTGATTGCTCAATCAAATTGAGCCAATTAGCAATTCAATTGCTAATCGATCCTCCTACAATACTTGCATTAGGTCAAACATCAATCATATTAATTATTTGATCTTAGAATGACTCTCAATCATTGATTAATCATCTGATCAGGTTATAATCTCTAATGTGTATGATGTCATAGGTTCGAACCTAAGCCAGTAGCATAGAAATTAATTCTTGTACCAATCAAAATAACCATCTAGCAATGGTTCTCGACGTCTGGATAGATTGAATGTATGCAAAGCAACATTCTTAGAATCCAAGCCCATAGTTACCATATAATTCATCCCTTTGACCAATAATGCTCATGACAACTTCGAGTACGCTGTCAACACTCATACAAGTCATCTCTATTGTATTTCAAAATTTTACAAATTTTGTGACTTCTCACGAGGATTATCCAGGCTTAGGTTTTGCTAAATTAAAACACAATGAGTCATTCCCTTCCTGAAGTTAATCAAGAGTGGTCAATCCTGTCTTGACTCACACACTGACTCTACAAGTACTTGACTATACCCAAAATCCTTTCAAACCTATATTAGAAATACAGGTAGTTCGACATCAAAGTATAGTGAGTTGCTTGCAAGTCACCATGGTGATCTCAGATCGGAGGGACACTTATACCCATTGACCTTAGCTAGCTATTCTTGATAGTAGAGTGCTACATTGATCACGTTCAGTGTAGATGTACTCCTACATCTCATCTGAATGGCATACCAGTGTCTCCACACCATTTGGTTATGAAGACAATCAATGCATATGTCATAAGTGATCTACACTCGATAAGTTATCATCCTTATTAATAACTTATCATTTAGTCATGAACAATTTAAGAACCATTCAATAAATTTTTCCTTATCGATTGATTATAGTTCTAAGAACTTCATCATAATTTAGGAGTTCATTTAAGAAAGATAGAACTTTTATGATGAACCGGCTAAATAACTATTATTATTAGATATTTCATATACAGGTTCCAATCATCTACAACTTAGATGATTGGCTTTAGGACATATTTTCCAACAACTTCCACTTGGACTAAAGCCAATCAAAATGATATCAAATATCCTATCTTTTACTTGAATTCATAGAACTCCTTAGTTTCGAGGCCTTAACAAATGGGTCGATTAAGTTCTCCTTTTTCATCGATCTTTCGAAAATCGACGTCATTTTGATCTAAAATCGAAGATGATAGTAATGCAGAATATGCTGGTCCTTCGATTTTTTAGCTTGAACTATGGCTCCACTACTACGATAGGACTAGACCATCGGTGGAGGATGCCACTTCCAACCTGCTAATGAACCTCAGCAACTTCACAGCTTACATAGTAGCATCATATGCCATGATGTACTCTACATCACTAACTGAATAGGCTACAATATTCTACTTGAAATCTTTCTAATAGATTGCTCCTGCAATTAGGGTATGACTTGACATTCTCTTACTGTCATCTTAATCTGACTGAAATCAAAATAACCACATGTTTTAAATCAATTTCTCCATATTTAAGTCACTAGATCTTAGTATTTTTTAAATACTTAAGAATTATCCATACAATTTTTCGGTAGTTCTCACTTGGATCAAAATGGTATCTACTCACTATCCTTAGTAAGTATACCATATCTGATCTTGAATATGAAAAAATTAGATAACAGCCAAACATTTATTCCTTGCAATGCTAGAATACCATTCTCGATTAAGAGAATTTCATCCATAGACAACACAAGGAATAACACTATAGAATATTTTGCCCACTTACAAATGTAGGATTTGTCCTTGTTCATAACAAAGACATACATTCAAAATGTATGTTCCAAAAACTGAGATAATAGCCAAATGAACTTTATAGGTCTTTACCTTCTCATCTGCGCTACTCTAATCCTTTTGAAAATCCATTCACATCCAATGAGTTTTATCCCTTCAGGTGAATCAACTAGTGTCCACATACTATTGATTTCCATGGACTTCAATTTGAATTATATAGCTCCAAGCCACTTCTCGGAATTAGACCACTGCATTGCATTCCTATAGGTGATCGGATCCTTGTTCTCATCAAGCTTAACAGGATCACCATCCCAGGCCAAGATACTGAAGTATCTGTCTGGATAACGGGGTACTCAATTGGATTTCCTTAAATGTGCCACTTTAATGGACTCCGGCTTTGATCTGATCAAATCCAATTATGTAGGTTTACTAGATTAAGTTGGTTCATTTTCTACCAGTCAAACTTTCTCAAGTTCAATTGGATAGGCATTAGTTCCTTCTCTAAAAAATTTCTTTCAAAAAGGAATGTCCTACTGCTGATGAAAATCTTATGTTTTTTAGCATAGTAGAATTAATAACTCTTAAACACCTATTGGACCATGATCCAAGTTTATCTATGTGCAAACCTTTGACATAGGCCGATCAACTCCAAATCCGAAAGTGAGAGAGTCTAGGTCTATGCTCGATCCATATCCCATATGGAGTCTTTACAATAGATTTAATTAGTGTAAATTTTTAGAGTAAAATAAGTAGTCATAAGAGCATAAACCTGAAATAGGAAAACAAGTGAACCCTATCATGGTTTGAACCATGTCTAACAAAGTTCAACTTCACCTTTAAGATACACTGTATACCAAAAAGAAATCCATTAAGAGAGAATCTTATTCTCTCCTAGATATATCACAAACTTACTAGATAAGTATTCACCTCTTCGATCTGATCAAAGAGTTCCAATACCATTTCCAATTTATTTTTCTATTTCATTATTGAATCATTTGAATATTTCAAATGATTCAAACTAGATGCACCCATGCCCAGATAGGTCATCTATAATGAAATATTAATATTTTTCTTTGGTACTTAAGTTCATAGTGATGGAAAACATGCAAGATTTCATGCATAGACTTCCAAATTTTTTTGAAATATAGAGCAACGAAAGATATAGATTAAACTATTTAATCTACAATATGCATGTAATCAAATTATAAAATCTTAATTCAAGGATCTATAACATGTTATGATGCAAATATAAATCTAAAATTAAATTAATCATAAGTGTTATTGATCATATCAATACCTAGATCTAAAACAATTCTAGATCTAACCCTAGATCGCATCTAAGTCACCAAGAGATCAGATCTCTTACCTTCGCATGGGTCGAGAACTCCGTGGTTAAATTTGTTGTTGCCTTTGAAGCTACACAAGTGTCTGACCTCTATAGGTGATCCACACAAACCTGCAACACAGATCGGAGGTTCGTCGAATAAAGATCCGCTCGAAGTGCTAGCTTCTTGCGGATCTCTCTAGATGGTTAATCAAATACATGTTCTTCGGATCTCTTGGACACTCCAAGAGATGAAGAACATGAGGAGAAATAAGGAAGGAATCCAACTCTTGGATCTTCGATAAATCAAAAAATAAAATCAAGGAAAAATAAATCCTAAGAGAAGATAAATCTTCTCCTTCTAGACATCAACGGTTGATGTCCTAAAAACATCTCTATGCTAGGATAAGAGGAGACCTTTTCCTCTAGAATTTTTCTTAAGTTTCTAGATCTAAGATTTTTTATTTTATTCATACAAAAATTTCCACAATAATTAGAGAGGAAGGGTTCTCCAAGAAATCCTAAGAGAAGACCTTTCTTCTCTTCTCCTTCTCTCATCAAGACATGATCAGATCATGTCTAAAAAACTAACATCATGCCCCAACAACTTGGAGCACTCATCCCTACACCCAAATCCTCTCTCTCTCTCTCTCTCAGATTTTTATCAAATAAAATTGGAAGAGAGAAACATAAAAGAAAAATATAAGAGAAGACAATCTTCTCTTACCTTGTCTCTTCAAGACATCAACCTTTGATGTCTTAATTGAGGGCTCTTCTCCAAGAATCTTAGCACCACAAATCTTTCACACCTTCTCCTCCTTTTCCTCTAATTTTTCATGATTTTTTTGAGATTTATCACGTCCTCTATGGTCAAAGAAAGATGCATCCCCTTTATATTGCAAAACTAGATCAAAACCTAGTCAAAGAAGAACTTCTATGGGGCATCCAACTCTTGGACGCCCCTTCCACTTATTTTTTCATATAACCACTGATTCTTAAGCACAAAACAAATGGAAAAAGGGGTAGAACACAAAAGGAGGGCATGGGTAGAGGAATCCAAAACAAGAAGGAAGAGATTTGGTCAAAGGGGACTCTTCCAAGTAGGAAACAAATCCCAAACTCTTTCTAGTTTTGATCAAGCCAAAACAAACTCCCAAAAATCTGAATTAGAGGTGTGGAGAAGCCTCTTGGGCATGGGAATAATTCATGTAAATATCAGAATTAATTAAGATGGGTGTGGGGTCTTAGGTGCAAGAAAAAGAGAGAGAGTCCCAGTCCAACTAGGATCCTCTTGTTTGACTAGGTCAAAATTGTTTAATCCTAATTTAAATTTTATTTAAATTAAATTAAATATAACCCAACTAAGAGTGACCCTAGTCCAACTAGGAACCCAATTAAATTAGATTAAATCAAGATTTAAATCTAATTTAAATGCTAAATCAATTAGGTGCACCCAAGTCTTAGTCAAACAAGGAATTGTTCTTCCCTTGCAATTGGCTTATCCAATAAACCAATTAGACTTAATCTAATTAAATCTAAACTAATTCTAATTAAATTTAATTTAATTAGACTTAATCTTAGTCCAATCGCTTAATCAAATTGAGTCAATTAGCAATCTAATTGCTAATCAATACTTCTGCAATACTTGCATTAGGTCAAATATTAATCACATGGAATGTTTGACCTCGAAACGATTCTCAATCATCGATTAACCATTTGATCAGGTTACAAGCTCTAATGTGTATGACCCCATAGATTCAAACTTAGGTCGGTAGTTCAAGAATCAATTTTTGTACCAATCGAAGTTACCATCTAGCAATGATTTCCGACATCCGGATAGGTCGAATGTATGTAAAGCAACATTCTTAGAACCCTGACCCATGGTTACCATATAATTCATCCCTTTGACCAATAATGCTCAAGACAACTTTGAGTACACTGTTAGACACTCATACAAGTCATTTTTATTGTGTCTCAAAATTTTGTAAATCCCATGACACCTCACGAGGATTACCCAGGCCTAGGTTTTGCTAAATTGAAACACAATGAGTCATTCTCTTCCTAAAGTTAATCAAGAGTGGTCAATCCCATCTTGACTCACACACCAATTTTATAAGTACTTGACTATACCTAAAAATCTTTCGAACCTATATTAGAAATACAGACAGTCCAGCACCAAAGTACAGTGAGTTGCTTGTAAGTCACCATGGTGATCTCAGGTTGGAGGGACACTTATATCCATTGGCCTTAGCTAGCTACTCTTGATAGTAGAGTGCTACATTGATCACGTTCAGTGCAAATATACTCTTACATCTCACCTAGATGTCATACTAGTGTCTTCACACCATTTGGTTACGAGGATAACCAACGCATATAGCATATAGCGATCTACACTTGATAAGTTATTATCCTTATTAATAACTTCTCATTTGATCGTAAATAATTTAAGAACCATCTAATAAATCCTCCTTTATCGATTGATTGTGGTTCTAAGGACTTCATCATAATTTATGAGTTTATTTTAGAAAGATAGAACTTTTATGATGAACCAGTAAAATAACTATTATTATTAGATAATTCATATACTAATTCCAATCATCTACTACTTAGATGATTGGCTTTAGGACACATTTTCTAACAACTCCTCCTTGGACTAAAGCCAATTAGAATGATATCAAATATCTTATCTTCCACTTGAGTTCGTAGAACTCCTTAGTTTCGAGGCCTTAACAAATGAGTTGGTCAAGTTCTCTTTTTTCATCAATCTTCTAAAGATCGACATCACCCTGATCAAAAATCAAAAGTGATAGCAATGTAGAATATGCTGGTTCTTCAATTTTTTAGTTTGAGCTATGGCTCTAGTGCTACGATAGGACTGGACCATCGATGGAGGGTGTCACTCCCAACCTGCTAATGAACATCAATAATTATATAGCTTACATGGCAGCATCATATGCCACGATATCTCTACATCACTAACTAAATAGGCTAAAGTATCCTGCTTGGAACCTTTCTAGCAGATTGCTCCTATAATTAGGGTATGAGCCGACATTCTCTAGTTGTCTTCTTGTTCTAACTGAAATTAAAACATCCACATGTTTTAAGTTAGTACTTCCATATTTGAGTCACTAGACCTTAGTATTTTTCAAATACTTAAGAATTGTCTATACAATCTTCTAGTGGCTCTTACTTGGATCAGATTGATATCTGCTCACTACCTCTAGTAAGTATACCATATCTGGTCACGTACATGGAGAAATAAGATGATAACTAAACCTTTATTCTTTGCAATGCTGGGATGTCATTTTTTATTAAGAGAATTTCATTCACAGACAACACAAGGAATAACACTATAGAATATTTTATCCAATTACAAATACAAAATTTGTCTTTGTTCATAATAAAGGCATACGTTCAAAACCTATGTTCTAATTCTGAGGTAATAGCCAAATAGGCTTTAAGGTCTTTACCTTCCCATCTGTGCTACTCTGATCCTTCTAAAAATCCATTCACGTCTAATGGATTTTATCCCTTCAGGTGATCAACTAGTGTCCATACACTATTGATTTTCATGAACTTAAATTTGGATCATGTGGCTCCAAATCATTGCATTATATCCCTATAGGTGATCGGATCCTTATTGTTCTCATCAAGCTTAATAGGATCACCATCCTAGACCTAGATACTGAAGTATCTATCCAGCTGATGCGGTACTCTACCAGATCTTCTTAAAGGTGAAACTTTAATGGGCTCTAGATTTGATCTGATCAAATTTAGTTTTGTAGATTTACTAGATTACGTTGATTCTTTTCTACCAGTCAAACTTTTTCAAGTTCAACTTGATAGGCATCAATTCCTTTTCTAAGAAACTCCTTTCCAAAAAGAATGCCCTACTACTGATGAACATCTTATATTCTTTAGTATAGTAAATTAATAACCCTTAAATACTTATTGGACCAGGATCCAAGTTTATCTGTGCATAAATATATGACATAGGCCAATCAACTCCAAACTCGAAAGTGAGAGAGTCTAGGTTTACGCCCGATCCATATCCCATATGGAATCTATAAGACAGATTTACTCAGAACCTTTTTTAGAGTAAAACTAGTAGCCACAAGAGCACAACCCTGAAATAGGCAAACAAGTGAATCCTATAGTGAATTGAACCATGTCTAACAAAGTTCAATTTTTTCTTTCAGATACACTATGTTTTAAAAAGAAATCCACTTGAGAGAGAATCTAATTCTCTCCTAGATATGTCAAAAACTCACTGAATAAGTATTCGCCTCCTCGATCCAATCAAAGAGTTCTAATACCTTTTCAGTTTGTTTTCTATTTTATTATTGAATCATTTGAATATTTCAAATAATTCAGGCTAGATGCACCCATGCCCAGATAGGTCGTCTGTAATGAAATATTAGTATCTTCTTTTGGCACTTAAGTTCATAAGTCCACATACATCACTATGTATGAGACTTAGAACTTTATCGGCTCCTTCACCTTTTTCAGTAAAAGGTGACTTTGTCATTTTCCCAAGAAGACAAGATTCACAGGCTATCAATGATTCACAATCATTGATGTCAAGGTTTCCCTCTCAAGCTAATCCATTTATTCTATTCTTGTCAAGATGACTAAGCCTATAATGCCAAAGATAGATATCCATGACATAATCTAACTTGCGTGTGTACATTACACTTAATAGACTGTATAAATATTAAATATTATTTTTTTATTATCCATATATTATTATAATATTATTCATAATAATATCACAATAATCTTCTTTATTGATAAATGATAACCATCTCTGACCAAAAGGCCATCAGAGATCACATTTACTATAAACGATGGACAATAGTGATAATCACTCAAAATGATATCTATTGAAAAAAAGCTTGACAAATTCTAAAGCTAGGATTGGAACAAGACTTTCATCCCCAACGTTCAGGTATTTCTCACCATTTTCAAATATCTCACTTACTTATAGTCTTTGCAACAAATTGCATAAGACTACCGGCATCTAATACCCATGTAGTAGAATTATTTACAGAGAAATTTTAAGGTGTTATCATATAACATCTTTAATGAGCAACTTTTTCTTCTTTCTCTTGTTTAGCCTATTATGGTCAAGTGAAGCAAGATAATTCTTCTTCCTATGATCTTGCTTCTAACATTAAAAGCACCATGCCTAATTTGGGTTAACCTTGGACTGATTATTTTGACTGGGCTTAGAAGCCCCAGTACGAATCCATTCGTACTGTTGAACCAAATTCAACTCTCGATACTAATTATCGAAGTTAGATCCCATAAGTCATCACTATCCAACAGTAATAGGAGCAATTAGGGTTTAGCCTTAATTTGAGAAAAGAGAACATTGACCTAAGTATATGAATTATATTAAGCCTAAAAACTTGAACTTTAGTCTAAAGATTCTTCCACTATTTTATTCGAATTAGTAGCCTCTACCTCTAATTCAAAAAATTACTTTAATTCCCTAGTAGGTACTAGAATCCACGTAGACTGCATATAAGCCCAACTATGGTTGGTCAACTCATATACACCTAAGGGTAGGTTCATAATCAATTATTTTTCTAAACAACTTCTAGTAATTTAATTTTACCCCAGAAACCTAATTAGTAGGCTAGGCCCTCCACTGTAAGGATTCGGTTATGTCCAACCATTAACATAAGCATACTTGGTGCATTTAACTAACGAATGATTAAGCCAACTATGGTTGGTCAACCTAACCACTATTAGAGAGATACATCCAAATCATCATATGATGAATGATAATTCCATTAGTCAACAAGCACCAGGCCTATGGGCCTCCAATGATTATTGAGTTAATGGACTCATTATCAAATACGTTAATGGGAGACTATGACTCGATTATCTCCATAACTTCATCATTTTAAGGATCTAATAATTTTAGAGGATTTAAATTATTAGTGATTTAAGGATAGAAAGGATATGGACCAATTTGTTCCCACTGACTTCACCAAGTTAGGTCCTCTCACTGACTTCACAAGTCACTGATGAGGATTAGGATCAATTTTGGTCCATGGGCACCTAAATCAATCTCACTGAATGAAATTAGTCTCACTAATTTTCTATGTGACATGGGTTAGCTCGAATCAATAAGCAACCAAATCGAAATCTGATTAAGCACATTGACCAGATAAGTGAGATCGATGGAAGAGTCTGCAAAGGCTTGCCTTAGACACCATCAAAAATAGCTAAGTAGTGAGCTGCCAATTAAAAACCATCGGTCTGAAATGCTAGACTTATCTTAGATACCAATTGGTTTGTCAGTTTTGATTTGGTCTACCTAAAGACTCGGGCTCACCCACTGAACCACGATCAGGTCCATTTGTTAGATATATAGACTTTGATTAACTGCAACTATTGAATTGATCAATAGAAAAAAAATGACCTAATCCTAATTAACTATTAATTAGGTTTGATCAATTTTTTAACTAAGTCCATATTTAATCTAACCCTAGGTCTAACCCAGTTAATGACCTGATCAAAACTAACCCATTTAACCTTTAACCTAAGTTTTATGAAATTATCTTAGGATCTTCAAATCACAATCTTAGATCCTAAATAATCACTTAATTCTCAATTAAGTTCAATGTTTGAGTTTATGGAACCTCATAACTAGTTTCTAATTTTATTATTTAAAATATTTTTAAATTATAAATAATTTATATTGAATCATATTCAATACATGGTTTTAGATCTGATTTATTTTATTATTTAGATCATGTCCTAGGATTTTGAATCTAGAATTTTGTAGAAAGTAAGTTCATAATTTAAAATTCTACAAAATAAATATGTCATACATATTCATTCTAAATTCAAAAATAAAAGCTACATATCTAACATATGCAACATAAGGATCTAGATCTAAACATGAAACATATCACATGGATCTCATCTAAATGATCAAAATTAGATCATAAATTATTTAAAATTAGATTAAAAATCTAAAAATAAATCATAAATTACTTTGGATCTCATCTAATATATTTATGACTTAGATTTCTTAGATCAGCATATACTAGGATAAGCTTTCCACTGTAAGGGGTAAACCTTACAGTAGGGCAACCTTATGGCAATATGCGCAATCCTGATATTATTTAGATCTAATCTAAATAATCTAAAATAGATTAAATATCTATTTAATTTTATATTTAAATTAAAAAATTGAATCATAAATTTTCTTAGATCTAATCTAAATTATTCATGATTCAGATTCAGATTCAGATTAGCACATACTAGGATAATTTTTTCATTGTAAGGGGTTAACCTTACAACAGGACAACCTTATGGCAGTATGTATCATCTTTAATTAATTTTAATTTTTAGATTTAATTTAATATAAATATGATCATATTATAAAAGAACCTAGATGCTCTGATACCACTGTTGGAAAATATGCAGGGTTTCATGCATAGATTTCAAAACTTTTCAAAATATAGAGCAGTGGAAGACATAGATTAAACTATTTAATCTACAACATGCATGTAATCAAATTACAAAACCCTACATCAAAGTTTTATAACATGTTATGATGTAAATATAAATCTAAAATTAAATTAATCATAAGTGGTATTGATCATATCAATATTTAGATCTAGAATAATTCTAGATCTAACCCTAGATCGTATCTAGGTCACCAAGAGATCAGATCTCTTATCTTTGTACAAATCGAGAACTCTGTGGTTAAATCTGTTGTTGCCTTTGGAGCCACACAAGCATCCAACCTCTATAGGTGATCCGCACGAACCTGCAACATAGATCAGAGGTTCATTGAATGAAGATCCGCTCGAAGTGCTAGCTTCTTATTGATCCCTTCTGATGGTTAATCAAATACATGTTCTTCAGATCTCTTGGACACTCCAAGAGATGAAAAACATAAAGAAAAATAACGAAGGAATCCAACTCTTGGATCTCCCATAAATTAAAAAATAAAATCAAGAAAAAATAAATCCAAAGAGAAGATAAATCTTCTCCTTCAGGACATCAACGATTGATGTCCTGAAAACATCTCTATGCTAGGACAAGAGGAGACCTTCTCTAGGATTTTTTCTAAGTTTTCAGATCTAAGATTTTTTATTTTATTCATATAAAAATTCTCTCAATAATTGGAGAGGAAGGGTTCTCCAAGAAATCCTAAGAGAAGACCTTTCTTCTCTTCTCCTTCTCTCATCAGGATATGATCAGATCATGTCCAAAAAATTAATACCATGCCCCAACAACTTGGAGCACTCATCCCCACACCCAAATTCTCTCTCTCTCTCTGATATTTTTATCAAATAAAATAGGAAGAGAGAAACATAAAAGAAAATATAAGAGAAGACAATCTTCTTTTACCTTGTCTCTTCAAGACATCAACCTTTGATGTCTTAATTGAGGGCTTCTCTCTAAGAATCTTGGCACCACAAATCCTCCATGCCTTCTCCTCCTTCTTCTCTAATTTTTCATAATTTTTCTAGAATTTATCACATCCTCTATGGTCAAAGAAGGAGGCATCCCCTTTATATTGCAAAACTAGGTCAAAACCTAGTCAAAGGAGGACTTCTATGGGGCGTCCAACTCTTAGACGCCCCTTCCACTTATTTTTTCATATAACCACTGATTCTCATGCACAAAACAAAGGAAAAAAAAGATGGAACACAAAAGGAGGGCGTGGGTAGAGGAATCCAAAACAAGAAGAAAGAGATTTGGTCAAAGAAAACTCTTCCAAGTAGGAAACAAATTCCAAACTCTTTCTAGTTTTGACCAAGTCAAAACAAACTCCCAAAAATTTGAATTAGGGGCATGGAGAAGCCTCTTGGGCATGAGAATAATTGAAATAAATATCATAATTAATTAAGGTGGGCGTGGGCTCTTAGGTGCAAGAAAAAAGAGAGAGAGTCCCAGTCCAACTGGGACTCCTCTTGTTTGACTAGGTCAAAAGTATTTAAATCTAATTTAAATTCTATTTAAATTAGATTAAATGAAACCCAATTAAGGATGATCCTAGTCCAACTAGAATTCTAATTAAATCAGATTAAATCAAGATTTAAATTTAATTTAAATGCTAAATCAATTAGGTGCACCCAAGTCCTAGTCAAACAAAAAATTGTTCTTCCTTCACAATTGGCTTATCCAAAAAATCAATTAGACTTAATCTAATTAAATTCAAACCAATTATAATTAAATATAATTTAATTATACTTAATCTCAGCCTGATCACTCAATCAAATAGAGCTAATTAGCAATCCAATTGCTAATCAATCCTCCTACAATACTTGCATTAGGTCAAACATCAATCGCATTGAATATTTGACCGCAAAATGATTCTCAATCATTGATTAACCATCTAATCAAGTTACAAGTTCTAATGTGTGTGACCCCATAGGTTCAAACCTAAATCGGTAGCATAAGAACCAGTTTCTATACCAATCGAAGTTACCATCTAGTAATGATTTCCGACGTTCGGATAGGTCGAATGTATGCAAAGCAATATTCTTAGAACCCTGGCCCATGGTTACCATATAATTCATCCCTTTGATCAATAATGCTCAAGATGACTTTGAGTACACTATTAGACACTCATATAACTTATCTCTATTGTGTCTCAAAATTTTGCAAATTTTGTGATACCTCACGAGGATTACCCAGGTTTAGGTTATGCTACATTAAAACATAGCAAGTCATTCTCTTTCTGAAGTTAATCAGGAGTGGTCAATCCCATCTTGACTCACACACCAACTTTACAAGTACTTGACTATACTCAAAAACCTTTCAAACCTATATTAGAAATACAGATAGTTCGGCATTAAAGTATAATGAGTTGCTTGCAAGTCACCATGGTGATCTCAAGTCGAAGGGACACTTACATTCATTGGCCTTAGCTAGCTACTCTTGACAATAGAGTGCTACATTAGTCATGTTTAGTGTAGATATACTCCTATATCTCACTTGAATGCCATACCAATGTCTCTACATCACTTGGTTACGAGGACAACCAACGCATATGGCATACAGTGATCTACACTCGATAAGTTATTATCCTTATTAATAACTTATCATTTGATCATGAATAATTTAAAAACCATCTGATAAATCCTCCTTTTTCGATTGATTGTGGTTCTAAGGATTTCATCATAATTTAGGAGTTCATTTAAGGAAGATAAAACTTTTATGATGAACCAGTCAAATAACTATTATTATTAGATAATTCATATACTAATTTCAATCATCTACTACTTAGATGATTGACTTTATAACACATTTTCCAACACATAGGTCCACATACGTCACTATGTATGAGACATAGAACTTTATCGACTCCTTTACCTTTTCCAGTAAAAGATGACTTTGTCATCTTTCTAAGAAGATAAGACTCACAAGTTATCAATGATTCACAATCATTGATATCGAGGTTTTCCTCTCAAGCTAACCTATTTATCCTATTCTTGTCAAGATGACTAAGCCTACAATGCCAAACATAGATATCCATGACATAATCTAACTAGGATGTTTATTAAAAGTGTACATTACACTTAACAGACTTTGTAAATATTAAATATTATTTCTTTATCATCCATGCATTGTTGTAACATTATTCATAATAATATCATAATAATTTCTTTTATTGATAAATGATAACCATCTTTGATCAAAAGGCTAACAGAAATCACATTTATCATAAACGATTGATAATAGTGATAATCACTTAAAATGACACCTTTTGAAAATAAGGTTGACAATTCTTAAAGCTAGGATTGGAATAGGACTTCCATCCCCAGTGTTCAGGTATTTCTCATCATTTTCAAATATTTCACCTTTCTGTAGTCCTTGCAATAAATTGCATAAGATCACCAGTATCTAATACCCAAGTAGTAGAATTACATACAAAAAAATTTAAGGTGTTATCATATAACATCCTTGACAAGCAACTCTTGCTCCTTTCTCTTGTTCAGCCTATTAAAGTAGGATAATTCTTCTTCCTATGATCCTGCTTCTAACAGTAGAAGTAGTATGTCTGATTTGGGTCAATTTTGGACTAATTATTTTGATTGGGCTTAGAAGCCCCAATACGAATCCATTCGTACTGCTGAATCAAAATCAATTTTCGATACTAATTATCGATGTTGGGTACCATAAGTCATCACTGTCTAACAGTGATAGGAGCAATTAGGGTTTAGCCTTAATTTGAGAAAAGATAACATTAACCTAATGTATATGAATTATTTTAAGCCTAGAGACTTGGACTTTAATCTTAAGGTTCTCTCACTATTTTATTCGAATTGGTAACCTCTATCTCCAATTTGGAGAATTACTTTAATTTTTTAGTAGGTTCTAGAATCCACATAGACTGTACACGAGCCCAACTTTGGTTGGCCAACCCATGTACATCTAAGGATCGGTTCATAATCGATTGTTTCTCCAAATAATTTTTAGTAATTTAATTTTGCCCCAAAAATCTAATCAATAGACTTTGGCCTCCACTATAAGGATCCAATTAGATCCAACCATTAACATGACCATACTTGGTGCATCCAACCAACGAATGATTAAGCTCAACTTTGGTTGGCCAACCTAACCACCGTTAGAAAAATACTTCCAAGTCATCATATTATAAATCATAATTTGATTAGTTAATAAGCACCAGGCCTTTGGGCCTCCAATGATTTTTGAGTTAATGGATCCATTATCATCCAACTTAATGGGAGGATATGATTCAATTATCTCCATAACTTTGTCATTTTAAGAACCAAATAATTTTAGAAGATTTAAATTATTAATTATTTAAGGATAGAAAGGATATTGACCAATTTGCTTCCATTGACTCCACCATGTCAAGTCCTCTCACTAACTTCTCAAGTCTTTGGCAAGGACTAGGATTAATATTGATCCATGGGCACCTAGATCAGTCTTACTGATTTTCTATGTGACATGGGTTAGCATGAATCAATGAGCAATCTAATTAAGACCTAATTAACCACATTAGCCAATAAGTGAGATCGATGGGAGGGTCTACGAAGGCTTGCCTTAGACACCATCAAAAATGGTCAGGTAAGTGGGCTACCAATTAAAAACCATCAATCTAGGATGCCAGGCTTACCTTAAACACCAATTGATTTATCAGCTTTGATTTGATCTATCTAAAGACTCGGACTCGACCACTGAGCCACAATCAGTATCCATTTGTTAGATATATGGACTTTGATCAACTACAACTATTAAATTGATCGAAAGAAATGATCTAATCCTAATTAACTATTAATTAGGTTTGATCAATTTCTTAACTAAGTCCATATTTAATCTAACCCTAGGTCTAACTCAGTTAATGATCTGATCAAAGCTAACCCATTATCCTTTAATCCATATTTTATGAAATTATCTTAGGATCTTCAAATCATAAACCTAGATCCTAAACAATCTCTTAATTCTCAATTAAGTTTAAGGCTTATGGGTTTAGATTTATGGAACCTCAGAACTAATTTCTGATTTGATCATTTGAAATATTTTTAAACTATAAATAGTTTACATTTAATCATATTCAATATATGGTTTTAGATCTGATTTATTTTAATATTTTGATCATGTGCTAGGATTTTAAATTTAGAATTTTGCAGAAAGTAAATTCTCAATTTAAATTTTATAAAATAAATATATCATATACATTCTAGATCCAAAATAAAAGATACATATCAACATATGCAACAATAAGATCTAGATCTAAACATAAAACACATTATATAAATCAGATCATAAATCATTTAGAATTAGATTTAAAATCTAAAAATAAATTATTAATTATTTTAGATCTTATCTAATATATTTATAATTTAGGTTATTCAGGTCAGCACATACTAGCACAACCTACAAGGGATAAACCTTATAGCAAGACAACCTTATAGCAGTATGTTCAATCCGATATTATTTAGATCTAATCTAAATAATCTAAAATAGATCTAATATCTATTTATTTTAGATTTAAAATTAAAAAATAAATCATAAAATTATTTAAATCAAATCTAACTTACTCATGATTCAAGAATAGATCAGCACATACTAGAACAATCTCTCCACTGTAAGAGATAAACCTTACAGCAGGACAACCTTATAATCAGTATGTGTGATCTTTAGAGTTTTATTTTTTAGATTTATTTTAACATAAACATGTTCATGTTATAATAGAAATTAGATACTTTGATACCACTATTAGAAAACATGCAGGGTTTCATGCTTGAATTTTAAAATATTTTTAAAATATAATGCAACGAAAGATGTAGATTAAACTATTTAACCTACAATAGCATATAATCTAATTACTAAATTCTATATCTAGAATCTATAATATGTCATAATGCATTCTTAAATCTGAAAATAAAAATTTTGGTATTGATCAAATCAATACCCTAGATCTAGAATAGTTCTAGATCTAAATCCTAGATCGCATCTAGGTGAGAGAAGAGATCAAATCTCTTATCTTTGTACAAGTTGAGAACTCTATGGTTGATGTTTGTTATTGCCTTTGGAGCCGCACATGCGTCCAACCTGTACAGAAAGTCCATAGGAGGCTACAATACAAATCGAAAGTTTGTCAAACGAAGATCTGCTCGAAATGCTAGCTTCTCGTGGATCCCTCCTAATGGTTAATCTAAAATTTATTCTTCTGATCTTTTGGACACTCCAAGAGATAAAGAATAAGAGGAGGAAGGGAGACATCCAACCATTGAATCCTCCAAAAAACAAAAAACAAAAGGGCTAAGATATGGCCCTGAGAGAAGACACATTTTCTTTTATCAGGACATTAACCATTGATATCCTAAATCGGCCTTCATACCAGGAGAAGAGGAGACCTTCTTCTCTAGTAATTTCTACACATCTAGATCTCTTCTTCTTTGATTTTTCTCATAGTAAAAATCATACAAAAATGAAGAAGAAGGGCTTTTAAAGAAATCCTAAGAGAAGACTTTCTTCTCTTCTTCTTCTCTCATCAGGACATGATCAAATCATGTCCAAAAGAGACCTCCACACCACAACTCCTTGGAGCATTTATCCCCACGTCCTCTTTCTCTCTCTCTCTCATATTTTTTATCACATAAAAAATGCATAAAAGAATAAGAGAAAAATACTTAAAAGAAAAAATAAGAGAAGACAATCTTCTCTTACCTTTGTCTTCATCAAGATATCAACATTTGATGTCCAAATGAAAGGGCCTTCTCCAAGGAATATGGCGCAAGAACCTCCATGCTACTTCTCCTCTTTTTTCTTTGATTTGTGCATAGAAATCAAGGCATCCTCACATTCACAACCTCCTTAAAAGGAGGTGCCAATTCAAAAGACTAAGACTAGGTCAAAGTCCTGGTCTTAGATGGAATCCAAAGAATCCTATGGGATGTCCAACTCTTGGATGCTCCCTCCCTCAAATTTTGGCATGAGGATCCATGTTTCCATGTAAAAAAAGAAACAAAAGTGGGTGAACAAAATAGCTTGGGCATGGGTTGTTATGGCGCAAAGAGTGGAGGAGAAGTTTTGAGATCATGGGACTCTTTTAAGAAGGAAACTAATCCAACCACTTAACCAAATTGACCAATTTAGATTTGATTCAAATATTTCAGAATATGGGGCATGGAAAACTTCTCATTGCATGAAAAACATCACATTAACTTCTGGAAATAAAGTGTGGGCATGGAGATTTTTTTTGGCACAAGGAAAGGAGTCCTAGTCTAACTAGGACTCTCCTATTTTGACTAGGTCAAAGCCATCTTAAACCCAATTTAAATCTCATTTAAATTAGATTTGAGTCAACCTAATTAATAGACAATCCTAATCTAATTATAAATCTAATTAAATCATATTTAAATCATATTTAAATATAATTTAATTTTTAATCAAATTAGAAATTAGGTGCACTCAAGTCCTAGTCGAATAGGAACTTATTCTCTCTTGTAATTGGCTTATCCAATAAATCAATTAAACTTAATCCAATTAAGTCTAAATCAAATCTAATTAAATCTAATTCAATTAGACTTGATCTCAACCTGATTACTCAATCAAATTAAGCCAATTAGCAATCTAATTGCTAATCAATCCTCCTGCAACACTTGCATTAGGTCAAATATCAATCGTATTGATTGTTTGATCTTAGAATAATTTTCAATCATTGATTAACCATCTGATCAAGTTACAACCTCTAATATGTATGACCCCATAGGTTCAAACCTAACCCAATAGTATAGAAACCAATTTTTGTATCAATTGAAGTAACCATCTAGCAATGGTTCTTGACGTCTGGATAGGTCGAATGTATACAAAGCAACATTCTTAGAACTCTGGCCCATGGTTATCATATAATTTAACTTTTTGACTAATAATTCTCAAGATGACTTCGAGTATGCTGTCAACACTCGAACAAGTCATCTCTATTATGTTTTAAAATTTTGCAAATCTCATGACTCATCATAAGGATTACCTAGACCTAGATTTTGCTAAATTAAAACACAATAAGTCATTTCCTTCCTGAAGTTAATCAGGATTGGTCAATCCCATCTTGACTCACACATCGACTCTACAGGTATTTGACTATACTCAAAAATCTTTCGAATCTATATTAGAAATACAGGCAGTCCGGCACTAAAGTACAGTGAGTTGCTTGTAAGTCATCATGATGATCTCAAGTCGGAGGGACACTTATATCCATTGGCCTTATCTAGCTACTCTTGATAGTAGAGTACTACATTGATCACATTCAGTATAGATGTACTCCTAGATCTCATATGGATGCCATACCAGTATCTCCACACCACTTGATTATGAGAACAACCAATGCATATGGCATACAGCAATCTACACTCGATAAGTTATTATCCTTGTTAATAACTTATCATTTGATCATGAACAATTTAAGAACCATCCAATAAATCCCCCTTTATCGATTAATTGTGGTTCTATGGACTTCATCATAATTTAGGAGTTTATTTAAGAAAGATAGAACTTTTATGATGAACCAACTAAATAACTATTATTATTAGATAATTCATATATAAGTTTCAATCATCTACAACTTAGATGATTGGCTTTAGGACATATTTTCCAACATGAAAATATCTGGTTATCTAAGATAGGTGGAAAAGAGGAGAGGACCTCTCAGTGGCCCTTTGTGCCCTAGCAACCTTATCAGAAATAGGAGGAGAATCTCATCCTGGCAAGGGTTAAAGCTAACCATGTTAGGAGTGGGAGGAGAACCTCATCCTAACATGGATGAAGACCTTCGGTTATCTAAGATAGAAAAAAAAAGGAGAGGCTTTCTCAATGACCCTTTTGTGCCCCAGCAATCTTATCAGGAATAGGAGGAGACCTTATCTTGACAAAGGTTAAAGCTAACCACATTAAGAGCAAGAGAAGAAGCTCATCCTAACATAGATGAAGACCTTCAGTTATCTAAGACAGGAGGAAAAGGAGAAAGGCCCTCTCAACTGTACTTTTGTGCCCCAGCAACCTTGTCAGGAATAGGAGGAGAACCTTATGCTGACAAGGGTTAAAGTTAACCATATTAGAAATCAGAGAAAAATTTCACCCTAATGTGGATGAAGACCTTTGGTTATCTAAGACAAAAGAAAAAGAAGAAAGGCCCTCTCAATGGCCCTTTTGTGCCCCAGTAAACTTATCAAGAATAGGAGGAGAACCTCATCCTAGCAAGGGTTAAATCTAACCACGTTAGGAATAAGAGGAGAGCCTTATCCTAATGTGGATGAAGACCTTTGATTATCTAAGAAAGGAGAAAAAGGAGAGAGGCTCTCTCAGTGGCTCTTTTGTACCCCAGCAATCTTATCAGGAACAGGAGAAGAACCTCATCCTGATAAGGGTTAAAGCTAACCATGTTACGAATCGGAGGAGAACCTTAACCTAACATGGATGAAGATCTCTGATTATCTAAGATAGAAGGACAAGGGGATAGGCCCTCTCTACGATCCTTTTGTGCTCCAACAATCTTATCAAGAATAAGAGGAGAACCTCATCCTAACAAGGATTAAAGCTAACCACATTAAGAATAGAAAGAGGATCTCATTCTAACATAGATGAAGACCTCTGATTATCTAAGATAGGAGGAAAAGAAGAAAGGCCCTCTTAATAGTCCTTTTATATCCCAGCAATCTTGTCAGAAATAGGAAGAGAACCTCATCCTAATAAGGGTTAAAGCTAACCATGTTAGAAACAGAAGGAGAACCTCATCCTAACATGGATGAAGATCTTCGATTATCTAAGATAGAAAAAAAAAGAGAGATCCTCTCAACGGCCCTTTTGTATCCCAACAATCTTGTCAGAAATAGAAGAAGAACCTTATCCTGACAAGGGTTAAAGCTAACCACATTAGAAATAGAAGGAGAACCTCATCCTAACATGGATGAAGACCTTTAGTTATCTAAGATAGAAGAAAAAGGAGAAAGGCCCTCTTAATGATATTTTTTTGTCCCAGCATTCTTATCAGGAATAGGAGGAGAATCTCATCCTAACAAGTGTTAAAGCTAACCATGTTAGGAATAGAAGAAGAATCTCATCCTAACGTGGATGAAGAACTTCAATTATCTAAGATAGGAGGAAAAAAGGAAAGGCCCTCTTAACAGTTCTTTTGTGCCCTGGCAATCTTATCAGGAATAGAAGGAGAACCTCATCCTAACCAGGATTAAGGCTAACTATGTTAGGAATAGGTGGAGAACCTTGTTTTGATGTGAATGAAGACCTCTGGTTATCTAGGATAGGAGAAAAAGGAGAGAGGCCCTCTTAATGGCCCTTTTGTGTCCTAGTGATCTTATCAAGAATAGGAGAAGAACCTCATCCTGACAAGGATAAAAGCTATGTTAGAAATAGGAGGAGAACCTCATCCTAACATGAGTAAAGACCTCGACTATTCAAAACAAGAGGTTATCTACAAGACAATGTCCACTTTAAGTACGATGAGAAAATGAGAAAATCAATAGATCAAATTCAGGCAATGCAAAAATTTGATTGAACAAAATATCATTTTATTAAAGGTGATGTTCTTTACAAATAGAGGTCCTCAAAATCGATTACACAAAAGAAGAAAAAGGAAGAGATGAAGTCCTATTTAGAGTCTAATTTCAGATTGCCGGCCACTACCATCACTAAAAATTGCTTCAAACCATGGATTTCTTCCTCGAGCTCCTTTCTCTTTAGCAAGCTCTTATGAAATAAGTTATTAGCCCTCCGACAATCATCTTTCGACTCGCATAGTCTCTTCTTCAGAATCGCTGATTTGACCTCCACGTCTTAATAGCTTTCTGCTCGTAGGTTAGTTGAATCTTCAGTTGCTATAGTTTGACCTTCTCCTTCCCATATGTCTTAGAGAGATCACCTAAGGTCCTCCTCAAAGAGGCAATCTACTCCGATTCTTTGCTTGCACTGGCCTGTTGACCATTGGCTAGCTGCTTTTGGAGATGGATCACCTCACTATTGGTAACTCTAAGCCTTTGTTCAAGTTGGAAAATTTTCTCCACCCAACCAAACCTATAGTCATTATATGCACGCTCGGTGTCATGAAGCTGCTTCTAAAGGTCGGAGAACTTCTTCAATCAATCCCAACCATATTGCACTTTGTCAGAGGACCACGACGAGCTCCCCTCCAATAGTTGAATCTTCTCTCTTGCCACGTTGAGCTTGACCTCGAGGGAACAGACTTTTGAGGTCACCATCCAAGATTTAGTGCTAGCTTGCATCTTGATCTCTTTGAGTTCTACTTCAAAATCCCTTTTCTTTCTAATATAGTCCATGGAATCCTTTTTATGTGCTTGGTGGAGACGGGTAATCTCGATTGTAATCTTTGAATAGTTTTTTCTTAATTTTTGAAGCTCGTCTTCAACTTTCTTCATTTTTTTTTTAGTATGACAAACTTCTTTCTCCAAATGCCTAATATGAGTTTTCAAGGGGATACCCTGAGGCAGAGGATCGACCATAATAGGAGACTGCATTTGATGTGTAAAAACATCATAACACGAAGGCATTATGAAAGAGTAACTTATTTTCATTAATCAAAATACTTTTGGATGTAGAAAAAAGTATGGATAAAAAAAGAAGGAAAAAATGTACAATGATCAAAAGTTTTCGACCTCGGGAGGCACGGTGATGGATGAAGTTCGAGCATTCGCTACAACCTTGGGCTCCAGAGCAAGCTCGAGAGCTATGGCAATAGGTTCGGAGGCTTCGGGGCTAGGTTCGGCAATTTGGGAGGCGGCACTAGTGTTGGAGGGACCTGCTCCATTGCCGAACTCTTCCGTCAGAAAATCGAGATCCATGTTTGAGAACTTCTTCGTGATCTTCTCCATGCAGATCTCGAACCCCTTCAGAAAGACCTCTTGGGTGAAGGCAATCTTGATATCCTCCATTGCCTTGGAAGACTTGAAAGCTTCAACAGCCCATTCTCTCTCGGTGCCGACCTCCTCTTCAGCTCTCTTCCTCTTGTCCTTCTCAAGGGTCAAGGCAGCCTTCAATCCTGCTAACGCTTATTCTTCTCTCAATAGTGCTTCCCAAAAGTGCTCGACCTTAGCAGACTAGACCTCTGAAGCCACTTTCAAATGGTTGACCTCGGCCTAAGCACTCTTAATCTTTGCCTAGGCTTCCTACAAGGCTCTTGAGGCCTCGGGTTGCTAGAGACTTGCTGCTTCTGAGTGAGCATACAAGTAATCCCCTAACTATAGAACAAAAGAAGAAACAAATTATAGCTGCGAGGTATATTGACATTCAATCAAGCTCGGGAGAGACCAATTACATCGAGAAAGACAGCAAAGGATTATTCAAACCTCTCCACACTTTCAGTCCAAACCATCTTCTTGATGATGTACGGGAGGATGTTCCCTTCATCAAAGATTGAACAACCTCTCGATCATCCAAAGAACCCTGCTCCTGGCCAAAATTCTTGCCACCAGAGCCTCCGACCTTTCTCCTGACCTTCTTGGCAATGGCCTTCTTATTTTTCTTCTCCACTACTTTCCTCTGCTCAAGAGGTGCAGGGATGGTGGTTACATCGGGCAAGGTCGAGCTCGGAGTGGCCATAGCAGTTTCTAGACCAAAAGCAGCCTGGGTTGGCATGATCGAGCTTGTTCCTTCAACACGAGCCCTTTTTGATGACTCTCCTGTGGGACAACCCTTTCTCTTAAGGGTCTAGATTCCTTGTGACAGGAGATTCAGCTCCTCCGGAGTCATTTCTATGATAGTAAAAAATCAAGGTCAGAAGAAAAGTATGGTATGACTGACAAGTTGCAAAAAATTGCCTGCCAGATCAAGAGGACTAAGGACAAGCTTAAACAGGATCTGATTGTCCTACAAACTAGATATCAAAGGAGCTCGATAATCCCTTAGCTTGCAGGCTGAGTCTCGATCTTCTCTTTCTAGTCCAAGAGCTCGATGGACTGAGTCTCTCAAATCCTCCCATGAAGGAAGCCCTAATTCTAAGGAGGGACACGAGATGAAGAAGAATTTTTCTTTTCAAATATGAATGGAAGAAGGAGTACCCTTAAGCAACCACTTCTTGTCAAACTGGGGGGAGATATACTACCAATTCTTGGTAGTAGGATGATGTTTGAAGGAAAAAAAGTTGTGGAACAAGAAAATTATAGGTCCGACCTCGCCCATGATGCACAAAGAAAAAAATCCTATGATGAACCTAAGAGAGTTTGGCACCATGAGGCAAAAGAGATGTTTAGAAACCTGAAGAGGACTACAACGAAGAAAAAAATTAGAAGCCAAAGTCCAGCACGAAAAGCCTTGACATACAAGTAAAAGCGACCTTGGGGAGGAGAGCAGGCCTGGCCACTTGGTCTGGAAAGCTCAAGCTCATATTCCGAGGGTATCCCATACTGGATTTGTATCAGGGAGAGGTCTTCAAGGTGAAGTACACAAGGAATGGTACCAAGGACAAAAGGTAGATGAGGTGCTTGAATAGGCTCAGCTTCCTTAGGATTTGGATCCATCAGGGCTAATTTGGCCGAACTCTCAGAACAAGTCGATCAGGATTCTTTGGTGGACATATGGATCAAACTAAACCTAAAAAAGGCCTCAAAAATCAAAAAAAATAAGGGATAAAATCTCTTTGAAGAAATCGAAAGGTCAAGAAATGAAAAGCTTCAAAATAATCAAAAAAAGTTTGGGAACTAACCTAGATTGGTTGGAGAAGGCAAGAAGATAATTGGCGGATCAGAAATCGGACGAGAAAGCATCTATGATCAGAGGAAATGATGGAAAAGATTGAAACTCTTGGATGGGAAGAAGGTAGAAACAAGGCGAAGGAGAAGAGGACTCAATCAAAATAAGGCAAAGGAGGAGGAAGAGGAACTTAAATAATCAAGGAAGGCCCGAGGCAGTTATGATTGTAGGTCTTCTCCGTCCGATCTTCACCTAACATGTGTCCCACTCATCATGACTGGCGCAGATGGCTGACAGAACTTTAATGATGCCGTACCTCAAGCACCACTTTGACAAAAATTTTGAAATCTTATCTTTTTAGGCCATCACGTATTAAGAAGTTTCGACGCCAGCGTGGACAATGCCAAAATTTATTATCTCATAGAAGCAGGAAATTAGAAAAGAACTTTGACACTCATATTTGTACTCTCTTCTTTCGAATTTTGAACTCGAGAGTAGGAGGACTAGTGTTAGTGATAAATCCTCTCCTGCCAAAGTTCAGCAAGACGCCCAACCTCAGGACAATCCCATCTAATGGAGGCGACCATGACCAAACTTCAACCAGTATGAATCCTTGCTCTAGTTCACTCTAAGACGACCGACCTCCAATTAATGCATACCAGACAATCTTCTTAGCTGTGATTATCAGATCTTTCTGCAAAACCCAAAGGGCACCTCAGATCCCATTCGAACGAGCTTGAACAATAAAAATAGTTGCCTAAGCAGTTAGCTAAGTATTTGGCTAAGTGTTCAATCCATGCATAATCCAGCCCGACCGACCTCGTAGCTGGCCAAACTCCTAATCAATTGGATCACCTTCAAGCCAAATCTCATCATTACAATTGGGTCTCACGATAAGAATCATAGGCTGGCAGAGCTTCTCCTCAGATGAGCTTCTATATCTCATCGTGAGTAGCAGATCTCGGCATTCCTACGTCAAGAACCTTGAATGTGTAGCTCAGAGTTGATAAAAGGACCTCATCTTCAACATAAGTCCAAACTTCTCCCCTAAAAATCTACCACAGTTCTAAATCAGTGAATCCATCACCCTTATCAACCTTCAATCCAAAACAGTTATTCACTTGTAGACAACCTTGAAAATGGCTGAACTCTAGAGGAACAGTTGAGAATCGCCAGAGTATTTTGGTTGTGTTCGTATATCGCAGCTACCAGCCAACTCCTGATCTAGACGAACTCCTAATTGCCAACTGGACTCCTTCAAGTCTTCTAGATGAACTTCTTCTGATCATCCATCGAACTCCTTTGAGTGGATAAGTCAGTCGCCTTACATCCTAAACATCAATCGAGCAAGCTTAAATAGCAAGAGGACCTCAGCATCTATGCAAGTTCAACCCCCAATACAGTGGATATCAATCAAGTGCAGATGATCTTCGAGAAGTCTGAACCTCTCCCAAGCTGCTGAGATATGAAATTCTTCACTATCTATGATAGTTCCATCCAAACTTCGACTATTAATTCTCAATAGATTGGCATGCCATGATAACAGACACCATCCTCCGTAACAAACTCCACGTGACCCCGAACGGTCTACTACCAAACAATTATAATTGTCACCATCAGTTTGTTACAAGCTCTACCTATATAAGGAATCCTCTAGATATATTTTTTCTAAGCTCAAAACTCTACTAAAATTCATTGAGTGCTCCATTTCTGTTGATCAGATAACTGACTTGACTATCGGAGGAACCTGCCAGAGCCAACCCAACTCTGATTCAGACTTATTTTGCAGGTCCCGATGGTGATCTCTTCTTCTCCAACTCTAGCTTTCCGATGTCTATAGTTTTTTATACCAATAGGATCCATTATGTATGACATGATACATTCAGTGTAGATATGGCATACTCACTAGGGGTAGTAAGCAAATACCAGTCTGATCTAGAGGAGAATCACTAGAAGGTTGTAAAGATAATCCTTAAGTATTTAAGAAATACTAAGGACCAGTGGCTCATTTATGAAAAATTAGATTTAAAACTTGTAGGGTTTACATACTTCAGTTTTCAATCTGATTATGACAATAGCAAAAGTGTGTCAGGATACATGTTTATCCTAAATGATGGAGCGATCTACTGAAAAAAATTTAAGTGGCATACCATGGCTGACTCAATTCGATGGAAAAGAAAATCTAGCTGATCCATTCATTAAAGCCCTCAAAATCAAGAAGTTCAATGATTACAAGTCGGATGGGTATACGATACTATACGATTACCTTTAATCCAAGTGAAAGTTATTGGAAAATATGTCCTAAAGCCCACTGTTTAGATTATAGATGATTATACTCATTATAAATGTATATGATTATAAATGAATAAAAATTATTTTGGCTAATTCATCACATAGTGTACGTCTCCTAATGAACTCCTGTGATGTGATGAAGTCCTTAAGACTATATTAAATTGATAAAGAAGAATTTATCATTTAGTCCTTAAATCTATTCATGACCAAATGATATAATATTATAAGAACAATAGTTATATCGAATGTAGATCACTGCATGCCATATGAGTCGATTGTCCTCTTAACCAAGAAGTGTGGAGACACTGGTATGGAACACAAGTAAGATGTAAGGGTACATCTACACCGAACATGACTATTCCGAAGCACTATGCTGTCAAGGGTGTTTTTGAGGGCTATGGGTATAAGTGTTCCTCAAATCTAAAATCACCATGATAACTTACAAGTAATTCACTATACTTTGATTCTAGATTATCTGAATTTCTAATTCAGTGATGGAAGATTTCTAGGTGCAGTCAAGTACTTGTTAAGTCGGTACATGAGTCAAGATGAAATTAACTCCTTCAAGTAAAATTGAAGATAGTGCATCACTGTATCTCAATTTAGTAAGACCTCGATCAGAGCAATCCATGTGATGGATATGAAAGATTGATTTACAATGTGGATGACTCATTCAATTTTGATAGTTGAACCATAAGTCTTCATGAGCACTTGAGGTCAAAGGGATAAATTATATAGTAATCATATATATCTTTAGGTTCTTGGATGTTGCATAGCATACATTCGACCTATCCAGTCTTTGGAATTATGTTCCAAAAGCCAATCATTAACTTGTTAACGGTTGAGCTATTTTGTATATGTAATTGATCATTGATAAATAAAATACTTTGGCATGTTTTTCATCACAAGTCTTAATCTTCTAATGAACTCCATTTTTATGATGAAGTCCGTAGGACTATTTTATTTCAATAAAGAGAGGATTTATCAATTAGTTCTTAAATCATTTCACGACCAAATGATAGGCTATTAAATAGGACGACAGCATCTATCGAGCATAGGTCGCTGTATGCCACATAAGTTGATTATCCTCTTAACCAAGGAGTATGGAGATACTGGTATGGCATACAAGTGAGATGTATGGGTACATCATCATTGAACATGACCAACTCCAGGGCATTTTACTATCTAGGATGTCTCTGATGAGATATAGGTATAAGTGTTCCTTAAACCTGAGATCACCTCGGTGACTTGCAAGCAACTCATTGTACTTTAATATCGGACTAAATAAATTTTTAATTCAATAATGGAAGGCTTCTAAGCATAGTCAAGTACTTACGAAATCGGTGTATGATCAAGATGGAATTGACCACTCTAAGAGTTAAAGAAGAATGTATCACTGTATTTCAATATAGCAACCTTGGCCAGGATAATCCATCAGATGAATTTAATATTTTAAAATATAATGTGGATAATCTGATCAGAGTTGACAGTTGAACTCTGAGGTATCCTATGAGCATTTTGGCCAAAGAGATGAATTATATAAAAACTATATCCATATGGATTCTAAGGATATTGTTCTACACATTCGACCTATCCAAGCATCGGATAACATTACTAGATGGCCACTTTGATTGTTATAAAAATTTATTTTTATACTATCAACTTAGATTCAAACCTATGAGGTCATACACATTAGAGCTTATGATCTGATCGAATGGTTGGTCAACGATTGAGAATCGTTCCAGGGTTAAACAATCAATACGATTGATGTTTAACCTAATGCAAGTGTTGCAGGAGGATTGATTAATAATTTAATTTTTAATTACTTAATTTGATTAAGCTAAAGGGTTGAGATTAAGTTTAATTAAATATAATTTAATTAGATTTGATTTGGGCTTGATTGGATCAAGTTCAATTGACTTATTGGATAAGTCAAGTGCAAGGAGTAAACTAGTCCTAGTCTAACTAGGACTTAGGTCAACCCAATTTTCTAATTTGATTAAAAAATTAAATCTAATTTATTCTAATTTAATTAAACTATTAATTGGGTTAAAATCTAATTTAATTTGGTTGAGTTGGCTTTGGTTTAATTTGGTTTGAGAAACCATTTTGACCAAGTCATAGATAGAATCTTAGTAAGACTAGGATTCCTCCTTGCGCCACCTTAGTCCCAATGCCCCCCATGCCTATCTTTTAGATATTTTTCATGAAAAATCCTTTTCTTCCTGATCTTCACATATGCCCCTTCTCTCCCTCTCTTTCTCATATGATAATTGGGTAGAAGACTAAGTCAAAGAAGGAGTTTGTTTTGATATTGGATTCTATGAGATAGAATCCTAACAAACCCAAACTCTTCTGAAAAGGTGCCACCTCCTCTCCCAATTAATTTCTCTCTTATTCCACATGAGAAACCCCTTTCCTTGTGCACCTTTTCTTGCTGGTACATGCCAAAAATTATGGAGGGGGCACCCAAGAGTTGGGCGCCCCTTGATTGGCCCTATTTGACCTTTCCTTGTCTAGTATATGACCTAGACAAGGACTCTTCTTTTTCTATACATTTTGAAAGAATTTTGGCTTAAAATTTTTGTAGATTATATATCCTTGAGTGGGCTTTGAGGTGTGTGAAAATTAGTGAGAGAGAACCTCTGGGCATTGAGATTCAATAGACACAAAACTAGGTATCTAAGTGATAGCAAAAAGAAGAAGAAGAGGGTCTTCTTCTAGGGTTGCTATGTTCATCTCTTTCCTTCCTTCTCCCTTGGGTTTCCTGAGAGTGTATCACATCTAAAACCTCTTACCCTCTTTCTCCTCTTTGAAAGAGTCCAATCTAGAAGAAATAAGGCATCTGATCAATCGTCAAAGAAAGATCAATGCAGTACTAGCATACTATGCTGATTTTCAACATCTGAATTTTTTATCGTGATCATGGGCTCATGTGGATGACTCCTAGAGGTTGGACATGTGTACGGCTTGCAACTTCATCCTCAAGCCTAGATCAATGAGTTAGAATGTCTAACTCACTCAGGTAATAGGTCTGATCTATTGGTTTTTTCATACATGCATGAGATGTAGTGTAGATCTAGGTTGATGTGATCAACCTTTCCTTCTTATTTATTTTTTATTTTAGATTTAAATGCCATGCAATAATCATATAATATGATCTTAGATGTAGGGATTATTTGATATTTAGAATTAATTAGATTAATTTTGAGTCTTCCACTGTTAATCTAGAAAAAAGTTTCAAGATCTAGTCCTGAAATCCTAGATCTGGTTCCTTCATCCAGATATCGGGTACCATTGCTAGATGGTTATTTTGGTTAGTATAAAAAGTTGTTCTTATGCTACCGACTTAGATTCGAACCTATGGGGTCACACTCAAAAAAAGTTTTTGACTGATCATGTGGCCGATAAATGATTGAGAATCATTTAAGGATTTAATTATCAATTTGATCGATGATTAATCATGTGCAAAAGTTGCAATGAATTAATTCGTTAAGGGTTAGTAAATTATAGGAGGATTTGTTAGCAATTGGATTACTAATTAACTCAATTTATTGAGTAATAAGGTTGGATCAAATCCAATTGAATTGGATTAAATTTAGTTTGATCTGATTAGATTATGGGATGACCTAATTGTTGGGTATTGTATCCTAAAGATAATCGTCTAGATTATAGATGGTTGAGTTGATTGTAAATTATACTTAAATTATAAATTAATAAAACTATCATTCTAGCATTTTATCACTCTTGTGCATCTTCCTGTAATGAACTCTTCTATGATGAAGTTCCTAGGACTATTTAGACTCGACAAAGAAGAATTTATCATTTTGTCCTTAAATTTGATTATGATCAAATGATATATTGTTATCCAAGATGACAACATTTATTGAGTATAGGTCGTTGCATGCCATATGGATTGATTGTTCTCTTAACCAAGGAGTTTGGAGATACTGATATGGCATGCAGGTGAAATATAAGGATACATTTCACTGATCATAATCCAACTACGGAGCTCTCTACTGTCAAGAGTTGCTCACGAAGGATATGGATATAAATATTTCTTAAACCTGAGATCACCATGGTGACTTACAAGCAACTCACTATATTTTAGTATCGGACTATCTGAATTTCTAATTCAGTGATGGAAGGTTACTGGATGCAACCAAGTACTTATTTAGTTAGTGCATGAGTCAAGATGGTATTGACCCCTCCAAGTGTCAGAGTAAATGCATCACTATATTTTAATTTAGCAAAACCTCGATCGGGGTAGTCCATATGATGGACACTGAAACTTTGAAATACAATGTAGATAATTTTTCAGAATTGACAGTTAAATCCTAAGTCATCTTTTGAGCATTTAGATCAAGAGGATGAACTATACGATAACCATATGCCACATGTTTATCAATGTTGCATTGCGACTATTCGATCTATTCGAACGTCAAATATCATTACTAAATGGTCACATTGATTAGTACAATTGATTTCTGTACTACCAGCTTAGGATTCAAAACTATGAGATCACATACAATAGAAATTCCTACCTGATCTGATGATTGATCAATAGTCCTAATTGTTTGGAACTCTGTGGTCAAAAGTTCTACTAGATTAGGACTTTATGATCGGGAGTCCCACTAGACTGGAACTCCGCATTCATGGATTTCACTGAACTAGAATTCTAATATTTTTAGAGAATTAATTAGTAATTTGATTATTGATTAGCTCAATTTAATTAAGCAATGAGAATTTGATCAAATCTAATTGAATTTGATTCGATTGGATTTGATCCGATCAGGTCATGAGATGACCTAATCGCTAAGGGAGATTCGACCCTGCTTTGATCAGGATCTAGATTTAATTAATTTCTAATTTAATTATATTTTAATTAGATTAAATTAAGTCTAATTTGATTAGATTTATTATAGTCTAATTGGATCTGGACAAATTAGTTTGGTTGAAACCAATTTGAGCAGGTCAAATTAGATTTAAATTTTGAACTCATTTTCTCCCTTTGCCTTGACATTTTGACCCGCACCATGTTCCATGCAAATTCTAAATTTGCATGTAATTTCTCTCACCTAAAGTACTGTTAATGCCTCCCATCTTTTTCTCTTTGACCTAGTCTAAGAGTTGGATCGGTTCGAAGTAAGTTGAATTTTGGATTCAACATAGATGGTTAGTGGTTGGAAGTTATGCCATCCTTATCCATTCACTTCTCCACACCCCCTTATGGTTTTGTCAATAATTTTTTGTGTGTTTCTAAGTGTGGGCATGCAAAAGAAGAGTCCTACACATCAATCACTTTGGGGATGGCATTGGATGAGGATAGGGTTGTGCTTGAATTTTGAATTCAAGCAAGTTGTTAAAACCTTCTAACCATTCATCCTTATCTCTATTCAATGCATAAAACCCACTGGTGTCGCCCATTTAAAAAAGGTTTTTCCTGGGCATGCATGAGTGATCTGAGGGAGTGTATGAAGGATTTCTTGGAGAGAGAAACCTAGGTGGGGGTGCAAGTTCTATGTGTGAAAATGTCTAGAGAGTGAGAAAGGATTTCCTGTGCCAACTTTTCCTCACATGCCACCTTTCTTAATTTTTCCTCTTTGCTCACCTACTCTAGAAGAGTTTTAGAGTGGCTGTATAGTAGATAAGAGAGTCCTACAGTGAAAATTTGTTTCATGGGAAATTTCAAAAGAGAGTGGGCATAAGAGAATTTTCGAGCATCAAGGTTTTTAGGTGGCGAAACCTTAGGATTTGGACCCTGGGTTCGGGTGGAGAGATTGAGTGCTGTGAGTGCTCGATCACCACCAATCTTTTACCATCACCTCATCATCCTCCCTATAGTATATCTTGATCTTTTGGAGCATCTGGGAGTTTAGAAGAAGAATGTTGATTGGATAGATGAAGATTGGGCGTCAAAAGGCTCCAGTGAGGAGCTAACACTTCGGTGGAGCTGGTCAGGACCAAGAGCTCCATGTGGATTGATCGTAGAGGCCAGACGACTATGCGACTGCATTGCGATGTGAGAAGGCTACTTTCCAGTAGATTTAGATTGCGGAGTTTGGCTATCCGTATAACATTCTGGTCCAAAAAATAATAAATAAAAAGACTTGTGTTTGTGTATAGGTTGCATAGTAATTTATTTATGGTATATTTGAGCATAAATTATAACTATCTACCATTGTGAGTTCTGAAAATTTTCTAAGTCTAAAAGTAGCACCTATCTGGAGAGCCATATAAAATATATATTTTCTTAAGATCAAAATTAACAATAATTAATTCTTAGGTGTTGGTGAGTTACAAAGTGATTTTTAATGGATTTTGAGATTCTTTAATCTATTCATTCTGAAGAAAAAAGTTTTAAAAGTTTTGAATTTCGAAAAATTTGAACTAGAACCCAAGTTTTGGTATCTCATTCTTAAGAATTTTGATTTTTCTGATATTTTTATTGAATCCAAATAGGAGGTATTTTCTTATTTATATTTATGTTTTAAAGTTAATGGAGAGTAAAATAAATGAGAACATTAACTTATTTAATAGGAGGTATTTTCTTATTTATAGAAATGAGTGTTCTATTTTTCCTGGGAGAGCCAGCCCGATTCAGAGTCCAGTTGATCCGATGTGAGGCCGAGCCAACTCGATCGATGGGAAATTCTAGGAGCAGGTTTAACTAAGAAGGTTTTAAGTGATGTTTTTAAAAATAACTTTTAATGGGATGAGAGAGCAGCTTGAGGATATAAATAAATAGCTAGAAATTCATCAGGGCAACACCTGTTAAGCCTGGAATTGGATGGATTCTTACTGGAATGACACCTAGCAAAGTTTTCTAGTTTAATGTTTTGTTTCTAAACAAAACACCACCTATTCTTTTGATTGCTGTTGAGTCTCCTAAGACTTTTAGAGAGGATAGAGGAGGGAAGAAAGTTAGAGAGGGTCTTGTTCTCAATCAAAATAAGTGAGGATCTGTTGACATGGAAATCTATCTCGAGGTCGGGTTGGCTGGAGTTGTGCGATGGCGGTAAGTTGGTAGCGATGGGATGTAGACGATCGTACCTACAAGAGAAGTCCTCGATCAGAGTTGGCTCCGATGGAGATCCTCCAATGCTCAAGTTAATTTTTCATTCAATAGAAGAAAGAAGATGAGCATTTTAAGAGAAAAGTCTACGTACCTTAGGGTCCCTCTTTTTTTATCTTTTATAGAAGGATCCAGAGTTTATTAAGATGAGTTGTGGGTTGTTAGTCATGGGAGAGTAGGATATTATCAAAGATATTTTGTTTGCCTACTAGAATATTCTCAGAAATCATGTTAGGTATTGTCCTCTTATGGCATGTCGGGGGAACCATCTTCTAACTATGTGAGTTGATAACCTGGAGCCAAGAGTAAAAACTTCAGCCTTTTGATAACCTTCAATTAGGACTTCAGCCTTTTCAAGTTTGGCCTGAAATAGGATCTTGGCCTCAGCCTTCGATGACCTTTAATTCAGCCTACAATGTGACCATGGCTTTCATCTCTTGATGACTTCAAGTTTGGCCTGAAATAGGATCTTGGCCATAGCCTTTGATGATCTTCAATTCAGTCTACATTGTGACCCTGGCTTTCATCTTTTGATGATTTCAAGTTTGGCCTAAAATAGGACCTCAACCTCAGCCTTTGATGACCTTCAATTCAGCCTACATTGTGACCCTAGCTTCTATCTTTTGATGACTTCAAGTTTGGCCTAAAATAGAACCTCAGCCTCAGCCTTCGATGACCTTCAATTCAACCTAAATTGTGACCCTAGCTTCCATCTCTTGATGACTTCAAGTTTGGTCTAAAATAGGACCTTAGCCTTCGATGACCATCAATTCAGCCTAAATTGTGACCCTAGGTTCTATCTCCTGATGACTTCAAATTCAACCTAAAATAGGACCTCGGCCTCAGCCTTCGATGACCTTCAATTCAGCCTACATTGTACCCCTGGCTTCCATCTCTTGATGACTTCAAGTTCAGTCTAAAATAGGATCTCGACCTTAGCCTTCGATGACCTTCAATTTAGTCTACATTATGATCCCGGCTTTCATCTTTTGATGACTTCAAGTTTGGCCTAAAATAAGATCTCGGCCTTAGCCTTCGATGATCTTCAATTCAGCCTACATTATGACCCTAGCTTCCATCTCTTGATGACTTCAAGTTCGGTCTAAAATAGAACCTCATCCTTAGCCTTCAATGACCTTTAATTCACCCTATATTGTGCCCCTGGCTTTCATCTCTTGAAGACTTCAAGTTCAGCCCAAAATAGGACCTCGACCTCAAACTTCGATGACCTTCAATTTAGCCTATATTGTGATCCTGACTTTCATCTCTTGATGACTTCAAGTTTGGACTGAAATAGGATCTCAGCCTCAGTCTTTGATGACCTTCAACTCAGCCTATATTGTGATCCTGACTTCCATCTCTTGATGACTTCAAGTTCGGTCCGAAATAGGACCTCAACCTCAGTCTTCGATGACCTTCAATTTAGCCTACATTATGACCCTAGCTTCCATCTCTAGATGACTTCAAGTTCAATCTAAAATAGGACCTCGACCTCAGCCTTCGATGACCTTCAATTTAGCCTACATTCTTATGTCTTCGACTAGCATAGAAATCTCCCAACAATTGCCCCCTACTTTCGAGTCCGAGCCTTGGTTCAGATGAAGGGAGTATAACAGATCGAACTTACCGAAGATATGTCTTTTTTTATCATTTAGACTTAGAATCTTCAATTTTTTTATTAAAATTATTTGAAGATCTTCAATTTTATCCTCAACCTTTTAAGCTTAGATTTCTGCTAACTTCTGCCTTTTAAGATCAGATTTTTGCACATATTGATATTCTAAGCTCGAATTTCTATAGACCTCTGCTTTCTAAGATTGAATTTCTATACATATTGATATTTTAAACTCCGATTTCTACAGACCTCTACTTTCTAAGATCATATTTCTATACATGTTGACATTCTGAGCTCCGATTTCTATAGATCTTTGCTTTCTAAGGTTAGATTTCTATACATATTGATATTCCAAGCTTGGATTTCTATAGACCTTGATGTTTAGCCTCAAATTTAATAATCAAAGGCCTTCACATCCCTCGTTAGGATCTTTTTTCATATCAGGATGAGGTTCTCCTCTTGTTTCTGACATGATTGGCTTTCATCCTTACTAGGATGAGGTCCTCCTCCTATTCTTAACAAGAATGTCGAGGCACAAAAGAGCCATTGAGAGGGCCTCTCCTCGTTATCTTCTATTTAAGAACTAGAGGTCTTCATTTTTTTCGTAAGGATCTTTATCCACATCATGATGAGATTCTCCTATTTCTGACGTGGTTGGTTTCTATTCTTATTAGGATAAGATCCTCCTCTTGTTCCTAACAAGATTATCGAAACATAAAAGGACCGTTGAGAAGGCCTCTCTCCTTTGACCTATGTTAGGACGAGATTCTTCTCCTGTTACTGACATGATTGGCCTTTATCTTTGTTAGGATGAGATTCTCCTTATGTTCCAAACAATATCATCGAGGTACGAAAGGGCCATTGAGAGGGTCTCTCTCCTTTGACCTGTGTCAAGATGAGGTCCTCCTCCAGTTTCTAACATGATTGGTCTTTATCTTTATTAGGACGTGGTCCTCCTCCTATCCCTAATAAGATCATTGGGGCACAAAAGGACCGTTGTAAGGACCTCTTCCCTCCTCCTATGTTAAATAATTGAAGATATTCATTCGTGTCAGGATGAGATTCTCCTCCTATTCCTGACATGGCTGGTCTTTATCCTTGTTAGGATAAAGTTCTTCTCCTATTCCTAAGAAGATCATCGGGGCATAAAAAGATAATTGAGAGGGCCTCTCCCTTTTGACCCATGTCAGGACGAGGTCCTCCTCCTATTTCTGACACAATTGACCTTTACTAGTATTAGGACGAGGTCCTCCTCCTATGCCTAATAAGATCATTGGGATACAAAAGAGCCATTGTAAGGGCCTCTCCCCTCCTCCTATCTTAAATAATCAGAGGTCTTCAACCATGCTAGGATGAGGTTCTCTTTCTATTTCTGACATGGTTGGCTTTTATCCTTGTTAGAATGAGGTTCACCTCCTATTCCTAATGAAGTTGTCGGGACACAGATTGGGCCGTCGAAAGGGCCTCTCCCCTTTACCTCCTCTAATTAGCCTTCATTGGTTGATGTTCTTGTTAGGTTGGTTTCCTCGACCTTCTTTCTAGGATTAGACTTCTTCTAGTCGAGTCGACTTCTTCGACATTAATTTTATTTTATTTTATTTTATTTTATTTTATTGGCTTAAATTTGGACTTGATAGCTCAATCCCGATCATAATTTTGGTGTCCTATAGCCCTGTAAGAAAGAAAAAGAAAAGAAAAATAATAATGGATAGAAACATGAAAGTTTTTTATCATGAGTTCTCTATTTGGGAGATCATGGTTCGGTTTGACCCCCTCTTATTACTTGATTTGAGCTTTTGTCTTGGATTATTCCAGTTCAAATTAGACTTTGTCTTCTTCTCCTTCTCCTTTTTTTTCTACTTTTCTTTGTATTAATATTGGCTTCAGTGGGTGAAATTTACAAAGCCGCATGCCGAGGTTGTAGCGTTTTATGGGTGGCTTCGAGATTGCTCCAAGTGAGCTCAGGCACCATATGATGTGAGATGCATATGGGAGGACTTCAAAAAAGGTTGAACGAATGCACATGCAGGGGACTTCGATCACAGAGCGCATGGATCTAGGTGCATGGGGGAACCTCGGCCATGTTGGGAGCGCACAGGCCTTGTGAGGACTTTGGCACCACATGCATGAGGACTTGGAGGGCCGATTGGTGGCGAGTTCAGCCATGCTAGAGGTGCACATACCTCAACATCGTTGTGGTAGGTTTGTCTGCACCTGGATGCACAGGGGAAAGGGTCAGCATCATTGAGAGGACTTCAGCCATGACTGGACATATGAGGAAGAAGATCAGCAAGGGGGAGGACACCGGGACGTGGATGCAGATAGGAGAGAGGATTGGTCGGAAGTCTTCTTCTTTCCCCCTCTTCTTATTCTTTTCTTCTTTCTTTCTTTCTTTCTTTCTTTTGGGAGGAGATTGGCACCGCTTTAGATCACGACGGAGGAACTCGGCGTCGCTTGGGAGAATTCTAGAGCCACTATGATGGGTTCAGCTGCACACATGCATACAAGGGAGGAGCTCGATAGGAGGGGTGTGCCCAGACGCGCGGGAGGAAGGAGATCGGCTAGAGGGGCACCGCACCAGATGCATAAGAGGAAAAAGATTGGCCAAAAGGGGCACGCTCGAATGCACGGGAAGGGGAGGAGATCGGAGGGGTCACCGTAGGTTTCATCTAGGAGCAAGAAGATCGGAGGGGTCACCGTAGGTTTCATCTGCGACCAAGAAGATCGGAGTTGCTCGAGTTCCGTCCAGGAGCGAGAAGTTTGGAGGAGCTCGAGTTTCACCTAGGAGCGAGAAGTTTAGAGTCACCGGGAGGAGATTTGCTGGAGGTCGCACAGGCACAGTGAGAAGTTCGGAGGAGCTCGAGTTCCACCTAAAAGCAAGAAGTTCGAAGGATTGGCACCACAAGCTGCACCTGGGAGCGAGAACATTAGACGGAGGGGCATCGCAGGTTGTACTTAATAGCACAAAGGAGGATCTCGATCATGTGGGAGAGAAAAGATCTGCTGGAGTCATCAAATGGGGAAGAAAGAAAGTCGGCCAGAGTTGCTTGGGCATGCGAGCTTGGAGGAGGCAAGCTTGTCATACGACGGGCACAGGATAGGTCAGCCAGACATGCGGTGGGATGCACAGGGGTTGGGGAGAGGCCCGCGGATGCCGACCCCGCCCTATTCCTTCTTCCTTTTTTTTTCTTGTACCAAAACCATAAAAATCTTCATAACCAAATGAAACAACAACCAGGCATTTTAAAAGTTTATGATCAATCAAATCTCCTAAATCAGGTGAATGCTAATTCTTTGGGTTCATCCGATGATGAGAATACATATAACAGACCATATTTTTTATGTAATTTAAGACGTTCCATAGTTCACTACCATTAGGCTTCTTAATCAACTAAAGTTGCTCCTGTACTCAGAAGTAGATCCTCTGCTAACAAATGATGATATAATTCTCACAAGCAACTGTGCATTTAGTGATACAATCATTTTTCATACAAAGCATAATTTTAGTTTTTCTTTCAACTATATGGGTGGTGTATGTGCTGATCTTTCCTAAAGGATGAGTGTGAGCTATGGTATTCACCATGAATTTATGGTGAATGATGAACAGAAATGATATCTCAGTGCCAAATAAAGATGCAATAATTATAACAGTAGGTTCATGCCAAAGTAACTGTCAACATAGGAAAGCCTCCCTTCGCTCTCTAATTTTTTATGATACCACTCCATTTTTTCCATCTCTCCCAGGATCTCAGTCTCTTCATTTTATTTTGGATTTCAGAGGTTGCTTTTATTTTGCCTAGTATATTGAAGTGCAAATAAAGATCCCCCTTCTAATGTTTGATTCTATTTAGAACTCAAGAGAATGGATAAAAAATCAAGAATATAATGTGACTAAAAAATTTGTATAATTATATTTCTTATCTGGATCTTATGGCTCTTTATTGGTCTTGATCTTCCTTATCATGGTCTCCTTCCTTGCTTGGATCTTTTTCTCTGATTAAAAATTCTTCCTCATTTGAAGCCCCTCAGTTTAAGCCTAGGTGGAACCTATTGAAGATGGATGCTGAAGAATCTCAATGGCACTGGAGCAACACGATGAAGCTCTTCTCGCTGGATGCTCATTTCTTTCCAGAAATGGGCTCAAAGACCCTTCCTCTAGTGCCATCTATTGATGTGAAAATCCATCTCGAGATCAGGTTGGCTGGAGTTGTGTGATGGCGACAAGTCGGTGGCGATGGGATGGAGGTGGCCATACCTATAAGAGAAGTTCTCGATTGGAGTTGGCTCTGATAGGGACCCTCTGATACTCAAATTAGATTTTTGCATCAACAGGATCAATTAGAGAATAAAGATTGGGTAATAAACGAGATGAAAAGAAGAGGGAAGTTGCTGAAATTGAAGAAGCAGCAAAACCTCTTTGGCTGGTAGCAGGATTTTATTAATTGAGGAAAGAAAAGCAGTTGAGAAAATTGCTTTGAGTAAGCCAATAAGCTAGTGGCTGCTGGAGGTGAGTGATTTCCATCTATCTATAGTATTTTCAAAGTATTTTGCTATATCAAAAAGTTTATTTAAAAATTAAGGTAAAATCCTCAATATTTTGTAACTTACATATTGGTAAACAAGTATGGATAAAAGTATGATTTCTGAATAGTCTTTGTGTATTGTATATGCAAGTAATTATGTATATAGTTTTGGTAGCATGGCTTTGATAATTTTAAACAAGTTATACAGCAATATCTATTATGATTTTATCTCTGACATGGTTGATTTCTATATATGTGCCATGGGGCATAATGATGTCTCTGAGCATAGACAGGCCGCTCATAGGAATGAAAAACCATATGAGAGTGTGTTTCAATAACATTGAGACAGGCCTCCCATAGGGAGGGTATACTTATGAGAGTGTATTATCCTTTTGGTAATAAGGCAGACTGATCATAAGAAATCTATGAGAGTGTGTTGTTCTCAATAAATACAAATCTTATGCGAGTGTGTTGTCCTTCTAGTGAGAAGGCAGGCCACTCATAAATAACCCTGTGGAAGAGTGTTGTTCTTTCGGTGATAAGGCAGGCTGCCCATGGGATTAGTCCAATTGTAGTAGTGTATTGTTGTGGTATGCTGGTTGCTTTATGTGAGAGTGTGTCATGGGACTACTCACATGTGGATGAAATTATGGTATGGTTATCCATATGTAGCTATGGTACAAATACTCATGTGAGATCCTATGAAAATATGTTACTGGGGTATCATTGGTGGTAAGCAAAGGTTTGTGCTTTACAAGAACTTTGTATGTGATTTATATTTATCTTGTTTAGTTGTTTAGAAGCCTATTAGTACATGCTATAAATGGTGGTATAAAAATTATAGTAAGTTTTCTATTAATAGTGGATACACTCACTGGAACTTTAAGTCTCATTATGTGATTTTATGTTTTTCTTCTCTCAACAGATTGGAGTATCTTAGTTTGGCATCAGCATATGGGAGTCTTGTATCACATTTTAGGATTGTACATGTTAGCTTGGGAGGGACTTATTTTGGATGGAGTATTGGGGTGTATACCCTGTATGTTAAGCTATGTACAGCGGGTTGTATCCTAACATTGAGTTATATGTATTAAATATTGCTTGGTAAATTATATGTAGTAAACATAGCTTGATAATAAAACCCTGAGATGGCTTTGAAATGATAAGTGTAGTGAGATAGTTGTTTTAGCAGATTATTACTTAATTCTATAGTTCTGAGCAGATTGAAGTACACCAGTGCAATATCAGCACAAAGGGACTTTCGTTTCAGTGTTTTGGATTGTATACAATAGACTGGGAGGGGGTTACTTTTAACCTTAAGATGTATATTACGTGTTCTTAGTTGAATATAAATGACTATATTTTATTGTTAATAGCAAATATATTAATTGTAGTTTGATAAATGAAAGCTTCAGATGATGTTGTTAGATGTGGAGCAAATTTGAAATGCTTGTGCTATGATTTTAAAGGATTGATCAGAGTACTTGATAGCAAGTGATTAACTAATGTATAATTCAGCATAGTAGCAGTGTAAAAATCTCCTTAATCTTTAGATAAGGGTGGGGTGTTGCACCGTCACTCGGTTTAGTTAGAGGTAGGGTGTTACATATTTGGTATTAGAGCAAAGGTCTATAATTAATGAAGATGAATAAGGGTTATAATTAGTAAGCATAAGAAATGATTTATGGTTAATAGATAGGAGCAAAGGATTATGATTAGTGATGATGGACTTATATGTATCATAATCATATTACTTAGATTATTTAGCAATTAGTATAAAGTGGGTTGAGTGGTCTTGGAGATGACCTGATTGATTAATAAGTTGAATCAATATCTTTTGAAGGATTTTTTCAGTAGCATTTATTTTAAGTTTATGCTTTAATATTGAGATGTAATTTCTTGTGATGCTATGAATTGTTAGCAGTTCTATATTTTAATTAACTGAGTATTTGGTTAATGAATATGAGTTGTATTAGTATGTTTACGGTGTTGACAGCTTCTGAAATAAGTGAAATATGTGCATTCTTATGTTCCTTACTTGAGTTAAGCATTGCATATATTTGAGAAATATGTGTTAGTATTATTTAATGAGTAGTAAGGAATAGAGAATCGAATGACAATTATTAAGGATTATGATGTATTGGGAATTTCAAAATTTATAAGTTTAGAATATAAAGTTTTTTTTTTAAGTTAAAAGAAGATAAGATGAATTCATATGTTTAAGACATAGAGTTGGTATGTTTAGTATGAATATTTGAAAGTAAGAATGATGTTCAAAAATACTTGAAAATCAACAAAGTAAATGGATCAGAGTGGCGTAGTGGAAGTATGATAAATTATAGTTTGCAAAGAGAATTTTTATGTAAAATAGCATGAGAAGTAAATCTAGAATGGAATAGCAGCCTGTTAAGGTGAGTGGTTTTCATATCTAGCCTTGGTGTTTTACATATGGTATTTTGTTCTAAAAATAACTTACTTTGGAAAGTAAATAGCTTTGCAATCCTTCAGCTTATATATGTATTTGTGCAAACATGAAAATTATTAGTTTTTACTATTCAGCTTTAGAAAATTTCAGCTTGTTCGATTTTTGGAAAAGATTATCTATAGGAGTGATCAACCTATGGGGTGCATCCTTACATTGTATGAGCATTTGCATTGGCATGAGCTGGCACCTCCACAGTCTATATTTGTGAATGCCTAGTGGGGCTTGGTAGTATATCTGAATGCCCAGTGGAGCTTAGCAGTGTATTTGGCAGTATATTGAAATGCCTGATGGGGCTTGGCAGTGTATCGAAATGTCTGGTGGGGCTCATTTATATCATTTAGCATCATATTGTACTACTAATCAACTATCTTGGAATGGGTGCTTCAAGATATAGTCGATAGTAGCTGAGAATGAAACATGTGTTGGCATGGCATGATTTGTTATGTGGTTTTATCCCTATGGGGCATGCTTCAGTTCGGAGGAACTTAAAAATAGTTTATGCATTTTAGTTTTCATTGTTATGTTGAATACTTAAAGTAAGATTCATTATTGTGAAAAATCTTGAGAAGGGGATTGAAATTATTCCTAAGAGCGATTCTGTCAAAAGCATAAGTTGATTGAGTGATGAATATCTAGCAACGTCATAATTGAAACCTTAAAGTTACTTGAAGTAGAAAGTATAAATTTTGAGGATGAAATTTATTTTAAAAGGGAAGAAATATAACATTCCAGACCAATAAAATAATAAATTAAAAGACTTGTGTTTGTGTATAGATAGCATGTTGGGAATTATGTCCCAAAGCCAATCGTCAGCCTACTGATGATTAAGATATTGTAATTAATTTATTAATTAATAAAAAATATTTTGATCTCTTTTTTCATCATAAATTTACATCTTCTAATGAACTTCATTATTGTGATAAAGTCCTTAGGACTATTTAGTTTTAATAAATAGAGGATTTATCGATTAGTTCTTAAATTTATTCACGATCAAATTATAAGCTGTTAATTAGGACAACAGCATCTATCGAGCATAGATCGCCATATGCCATATAGGTTGTTGTCCTCTTAACCAAGGAGTGTGGAGACACTGGTATGGCATACAAGTGAGATGTATGGGTATATCATGATTGAACATGACCAACTCTAGAGCATTCTGCTATCGAGAATGTCTCTGATGGAATATAGGTATAAGTATCCCTTAGACTTGAGATTACCTCAGTGACTTGCAAGCAATTCACTATACTTTGATACCGGACTAACAGAATTTCTAATTTAGCAATGAAAGGCTTTTGGGCATAGTCAAATACTTGTAAAATCGGAGTGTGATCAAGATGAAATTGATCACTCCAAAAGTTAGAGAAGAATGTATCACTAAATTTCAATATAGCAAACCTTGGCCAGGATAATCCATCATATGGATTTGATATTTTGAAATACAATGTGGACAACCTGATCAGAGTTGACAGTTGAACTCTGAGGTATCCTACAAGCATTATGGTCAAGGGGATGAATTATATGAAAACTATATTCGCATGGGTTCTAAGGATGGTGTTCTACACCTTTCGACCTATCCGACCGTCGGGTATCATTGTTAGATGGTCACTTCAATTGATACATAAATTTATTTCTATGCTACCGACTTAGATTTAGACCTATGAGATCACACACATTAGAGTTCACATTCCAATCGGATGGTTGATTAACAATTTAGAATCATTTTAGGGTGAAACAATCAATATGATTGATATTTAACCTAGTGCAATGATTGTAGGAGGATTGATTAGCAATTTGAATACTAATTGGCTTAATTTAATTAAGCCAGAGAGCTAAGATTAAGTCTAATTAAATATGATTTAATTAGATTTGATTTGGGCTTGATTGGATCAAGTCCAATTGGTTTATTGGATAAGTCAAGTGCAAGGAAGAACTAGCCCTAGTCTAACTAGGACTCGGGTCAACCAAATTTTCTAATTTGATTAGAAAATTAAATTAGAATTAAATCTAATTTAATGAAGTCCTTAAATGGGTTAGGACCTTATTTAACTGGCTTGGTTTGCTCTTGTTTTTATTTGATTAAAAGACCTTGTTTGACCAAGTCAAAACAAGAGTCCTAGTGTGAGTAGGACTCCCTATTTCTTGCGCCACCTAATCCTCACACCCCATCCTTTTCTTTTTGTATTTTTATGTGAATAATCTTCATGCCCCAAGGATTCTCATGCCTCCATTCTCTCTTCCTTTTTCTCATATGGAAGTTTGTTGGAAGACCAAGTCAAAAGGGGAATTAGTTTTGCTTAAGGATTCTATGAGATAGAATCCTTGTCAACCAAAACTCTTCCCATAAGTGAGCCAACCCATCCTTCCTCATTTTTGTTGATTTTCATGGTAAAAGAGGACATTTTTGTGTGCCCCCCTTTTTGGTCCATGGCAGAAAAAAAGGTGGGAGCGCCCAAGAGTTGGGCACCCCAACAACTTCCTTTATTTGGTCCTTTCTAGTCTAGGTTTTTGACCTAACTTGGACTCTACATATCTCTTAATTTAAAGAGAATTTTTAGCTAAAACTTTTGTGAATTGTATACATTTGATAGTCCTCTTTGGTTTAGAAAAATTAGAGAAAAATTCTTTTGGGTCATGGAGATATTAAAAATACAAATTAGAGTGTCTAGAAAAAGAACAAAGAAGAAGAAGAGGGTCTTCTTCTAGAGTTTTTGTTTTAGATCTCTTCCTCCATTTTTGTGAGCTTTTGAGAGGTGTCTCAGCATCACAAATCTTCTTCTTTTCTTTTGGTATTTTAGAATGTCCAAGTTTCAAAGAAGAAAGCATTGGATCAACCATCGAAGAGAGATCAGTACAGTGCTAGCATACTGTGCTGATTTCTTGCATCAGGATCTCTGATCATGTTCGTGGGCTCATGTGGATGACTCCTAGAGGTCGGACGTATGTGTGGCTCATGACTTCATCCTCAAGTTTGGATCAGCAAGTTAGAACGTCTAACTTGCTCAGGTAATAGATTTGATCTACTAACTTCATACCTACATTTGATGTAGTGTAGATATAGGTTGATTTAATCAACCTTTTCTTTCTTATTTGATTTTAATTTTTAATTTAATATTATGTCTTGATCATATAATAGTCTGAGATCTAAGTATTTATATATTTATTTAAATAAATATTTAATTTATTTTAGTCTTTCGCTGCATGATCTTGAAAATATTTCAAGATCTACCCGTGAAATCCTAGATCTGGTTCCTTCAATTGGTATCAGAGCTAAGTTGTTATTACATAATTTTTGTGCATGTTTAAATTATTTTTTAGATTAGATCTAATTTATAATTTAATTATTAAATTTAAAATTATAAAAAAAAAATTAGATCTCACGAACTATCATAAGGTTGTCCTACTGTAAGGTTTAACCCTTATGCTGAATAGGTTGTCCTAGTTCGTGATGATTTAACTCTAATCATAAATTTATTAGATTTGATCTAATTTTATTTATGATTTAATAAATTTAAAATATTTTTAAATCTAAAAATAAAATATTTTAGATTGCATGGACTGCTATAATGTTATCCTGCTGTAAGATTTATCCCTTACAGTTAATACGTTATCCTAGTACGTGCTAATCTAAAATATTGATCATAAAATTTTAAATTAGATCTAAGAAATTTTATGATCTAATTAAAAATATTTTAATTTAATTTTAATCTTCATAAATATGTTAGATTTGATCTAGAAAGATTATGATTGATTATTATTAAAACTATTTTAATTACATGAATCTATTTTAATTAGATCTAAAGTAGATTCATGTTTATGTTACTTGGATATTGATTATGAATCAAACATGAAACTTGGTTGATAGAACCATGTTGTAAAAATATTTTACAAACATAAAAACTATTTTTGAAAAGCCAAACCCCAACCCTCAGTCCAAAACTTAATTAAGAATTAAGAAGTTATTTGATTAGGTTCTAGGATTGTAAATTGAAGATCCTATGACACGAATCATAACCCATTGGGTTAATGGGTTAGTGAGGATTTGGTCCATTAATTGGGTTAGACCTAGGGTTAGATTAAAGAATGGACTTAATTAGAGAATTGACTAAATCTAATCAATTATTGTCTTAAATTAGGTCAAGGATTCTCTAGATCAATTACAATAGTTGTAGTTGGTCAAGTCCATGTCTTTAACAAGATCCAAGATGGACTTGATTCTTGACTACGCGGTCTAGCATGAACTATTAGGTTGATCTAATTGAAAATAATTAAACTAGTTGGTATCTAAGATAAATCAGACCAGTGGTTTCTAATTGGCAGCTCGCTTACCTGGCCATTTCTGATGGTGTCTAAGGCAATCCTAGCAGACCCTTCTACTGATCGAACTTATTTGACCTTTTGATGAGATTATGTTTTGATCAGATCGCTTAACTATTCGAGCTAACTCATGTCAGCTAGGTAAATCAGTTTGACTGATTTAGATGCTCCTAGACCAGCCTATTAATGATCTCCCTTAAACTAACTTGGTGAAGTTAGTGGAAGGATCATGACAAGCTGGTTAATCTGACCTACTCACTTCTATAAATTAAATCCTCTAAAATTATTAGATTTCTGAAATAAAATAGTTATATGATAACTGGATCATAGCCTTTCATTAAAGTGGATGATAATGAGTCCATCAGTTGGATAATCATTGGAGGCTCAAAGGCCTAGTGCTTATCGATTGATGGAATTATCATTCGTTATATGATCTCTTGAATACATCTTTCTAAATGGTGGTCAGATGGGCCAACTAAAGTTGGGCCTGATCATTCATTGGTTGGATGGGCCAAGTATGGTCATGTTAATGGTTGGACCTAACTGGATCCTTTTCTAAGAAGGCCAAAGCCAACTGATCAAGGCCTGGGGCAAAATTTAATTACTAAAAATTATTTAAAGAAATAATTAGTTATGAACCTACTCTTAGATGTACATGGGTAGGCCAACCAAAGTTGGGCTATGTATAGTCTATGTGGATTCTAGTACCCACTAAGAAATTAGGATAATTCCTCAAATTGGAGGTAGAGGCTACCAATTTGAATAAAATAATGGGAGAAATCTTTTGATTGAAGTCCAAATCTTTAGGTTTAATGAATCAATTACTAATTAGATTTTGGTTTTCCTTTGTGCAGACATGGCCACTTCCCTATCACTTCGATCATTGTTGGATAATGATAAGTTGGTGGGACCCAACTTCGATAGCTGGTACCAAAAGTTGAAGATTATCCTAGAGCATGAATGGATCCTATATGTGCTGATGGATCCTGCACCTGAGGAGCCAGCTGCCAATGCGCATGAAATAGTTAGAGACACTTATCAAAAGTAGCTTAGTGATCGAACCATGGAGCGTTGCATTATGCTGGCTATGATGAACGACGAGTTTAGTCGCAGGTTTGAGATAGCTCAGCCAAATGAAATGCTCCAAGTGTTGGAGAATTCTTTTGGTACATCCGATGACATTGAGAGGCACAAGACTAGTTACGCCATCTTCAAAGTCAGAATATGGGATGGAGCCTCTGTCACTGATCATGTACTGTATATGATCGAGCTGATAGAGCGCTTGAGCAAACTCGTCTTTTTCTTGCATAAACAACTTGGGAAAGATGCAATACTGAACTCGCTGCCAAAGTCCTATCTCCCTTTCCTTACTCATTATAGAATGACAAAGCCTGAAGTAAACTACCATGGCTTACTGGGGTTACTTCAGAACTTTGAGAAGGATCACCAGCTCCATAAAGAGTCGGTGAACTTAGTGGGAGGTTCATCTTCTGGTTCTCGACCCTTTAGAAAAGAAAAGAAGAACAAGAAGAAGAAAACAAAGAAAGTGCAAGTTCAGGCTGGGACATCAGTGCAAGGCCAGACCAGGAAGATCAAGCCCGATAAGAGTCAAGCTAAATGCTTCTTTTGCAAGAAGCAAGGGCACTGAAAGAGGAACTGTTCTCAGTACATTGCCTCCCTAGATCCGAACAGGCAAAGAAAGAAGCAAGCTATTGCTGGGCAAGGTATTTATATGATAACTCCTTACAATTTTTCTATTTATGATATTTCTAACTAGGTATTGGATACCGATAGTTCTTACCATATTTGCAATTTATTGCAGGAATTGCAGATCAGTAGAAGATTTGAGCAAGGTGAGAGATTTCTGAACATTGAAGATGGAAGACCAGTTCCTGTTCTAACTTTAAAAATTTTAAAACTTATATTTGAATCTCATACTGTTGTTCTTAGTAATTGTCATTTCTATCCTAGTTCTTTTTAAATATCATTTCTATAGGCCTTTAGCCATGAATAATTATGAAATTTTAATAAAGAAATAAGTTTGTAATGTCATTATAAATGGTGTTACTGCTTTCTATGGATAATTGAACAATGGTATATATATGTTATCACAATCTATTAATGTAGTCTATTCTACTAGCAAGCATCCTAGATTAGATAGTGTATCAGATATCTACTTATGGCACTATAGGCTAGGTCATATAAACAAGAAGAGGATAAACAGGTTGACTCAAGAGAAAATCCTCGAAGTCAGTAATTATGAATCACTTTCAATCTGTGAGTCCTATTTTCTTGGTAAAATGATCAAGTCATCTTTTACTGGAATAGGTGAGAGAGCCAATGAGCTCTTAGGTCTAGTATAAACTATGTATGTGGACCAATGAGCATAAGTGTCAGAGGTGGATATGTCAACTTCATCACTTTCATAGATGATCTATTCAGATATGGATATGTTTATTTGATGAAACATAAGTTGGATTCTTTTGAAATGTTCAAATGATTCCAAAATGAAGTAGAAAAATATACTGAAAAGAGTATTAAAACTCTTCGATTTGATCGAGGAGGAGAATACCTTTCTAATGAGTTTCTCACATATCTAGGAGAGAATGGCATTCTCTTCCAATGGACTCCTCCTGGAATACTATACATAATGGTGTGTTTGAAAGGAGGAATCAGACTCTGTTAGATATGGTCCGATCCATGATGGGATTTGCCAGCTTACCGATATTCTTCTAGGGATATACACTCAAATTGGCTTGTTATCTATAAAATAGAGTTCCAAGTAAGTCTATAGTTAAAATTCTATATGAGATATGGACAGGATATAAGCCAGCACTTTTACACCTTAGGATTTAGGGGTGCTCAGCTTATGTCAAATGGTTAATTACAAATAAACTTGGACCTAGGTCTGATAAGTGTACATTCATAGGATCCTAAAAGAGATCAAAAGATACTATTTCTACCATGCTGATGAACAAAAGGTGTTCGTCAGCCTTAGGGCAACCTTTTTGGAAAAGAAGTTCCTTGGTAAAAGAACTATTGCCTCTAAGATTTGAACTTGATAAAGCTCAATAGATAGAAAGTCCAACACAGAATGTTGAACCTAAGTCAGATTTGATCAGATCAGATCCAAAGCCTAGTAAACCTGCACCATTAAGGCGATCCGGTAGAATACTGCATCATCCAGATATATACTAGAGATTCTTGGTCCAGGATGGTGATCCCATATGAGAACGATGAGGATCCGATCACTTATATGGATGCGATGCAGAGATCCAACTCTGAAAAATAGCTAGAAGCCATGAGATCCGAAATGAATTCTATGAAGGTCAATGATGTATGGACATTAGTTGACCCACCTAAAGGGGTTAAATCCATTGAGTGTAAATAGGTATTCAAAAGGAAAAAGGCGTAGATGGAAAGATGGAGATCTATAAAGTCCGTCTGGTTACCAAGGGGTATCATCAACATTGTGGTATTGACTATGATGAGACATTCTCCCCAGTGGCAAAGCTCAAATCCATTCGAATTATGCTTGCCATTGCTACCCATCTGAACTATGAGATCTGGCAGATGGGTATGAAGACAACTTTCCTAAATGGAGAGCTGACCGAAGAGGTGTATATGATACAACCTGAAGGATTCACATCCACAGATAAGTCCAAGATGTGCAAGCTTCAGAGATCCATTTATGGATTAAAGCAAGCATCTTAGAGTTGGAACATGCATTTTGATAAAGTGATCGAAACGTATGGCTTCGTTAAGAATGGAGAAGAATCCTGCATTTACAAATAGGCAAATGATCCAGCAGTGATATTTCTTATTTTGTACATGGATGACATTCTCTTAATCGGGAATGATATACCCACACTACAAGGAATAAAAGTCTTATTGTCATCATAGTTCTCCATGAAGGATTTGGGTGAAGCATCCTACATCCTAGAAATGAAAATCTATAAGGATAGATCTAAAAGGATGCTTGGTATATCTCAGTCCACGTACATAGAAACTATGCTGAAGAGGTTCAGCATGAAAAATTCCAAAAAGAGCTTTCTCCTGATAGGCCAAGGAATTTCTCTCTCTAAGAAGGATTGTCCGACAACTTCTGAAAAGAGAGAGCGTATAAGTAGAATCTCATATGCTTTGGCAATGGGGTTTATTATGTATGCAATGACATGTACGAGACCAAACATGGCATACTCACTAGGAGTGGTGAGTAGATACCAGTCTGATCCTAGAAAAATTACTGAAAGGTGATTAAAATCATCCTTAAGTATTTGAGAAATACTAAGGATCAATGGTTGGTTTATGATAAGTCAGATCTGAAGCTTGTGGGGTTTACAGACTTTAGCTTTCAATTTGACCATGATGACAGTAAAAATGTGTTGAGGTATATCTTTACCCTAAATGATGGAGCCATCTGCTGAAAAAGTTCCAAGCAACATACAATGGCTGACTCGGTTGTGAAGCAAAGTACATGGCAGCATCAAATGCAGCGAAGAAAGATGTGTGGCTGAGGAAGTTTATCACCGAGCTCGAAGTAGCACCCTCCATTGATGGTCCAGTCATGCTCTACTGTGGCAGCTCTGGCGTCAAAGCTCAAGCAAAGAAATTGAAGGCACACCAATGGACAAAGCATATTCTATGCCGCTTTCATTTGGCCCATGAGATTATGGATCGTGGTAACATCGACCTTCAGAAGATCGATAAAAAGAAGAACCAAGCCGACCCTTTCACTAAAGCCCTAGCAATCAAGAAGTTCGACAACCATAAATCGAAGATGGGTATTAGATACTATGCCGAGTGGCTTTAGGATAAGTGAAAGTTGTTGAAAATTATGTTCCAAAGTCAATTATCAGTCTGTTGATGATTGAGATATTATAATTAATTTATTAATTAATAAAAAATATTTTGGTATCTTTTTTCATCATAAATTTACATCTTCTAATGAACTCCATTATTGTGATGAAGTCTTTAGCACTATTTAGTTTCGATAAAGAGAGGATTTATCGATTAGTCCTTAAATTTGTTCATAACCAAATGATAGGCTGTTAATTAGGACGACAGCGTCTATCGAGCATAGGTCATTATATGCCATATAGGTTGGTTATCTTCTTAACCAAGGAGTGTAGAGATACTGGTATGGCATACAGATGAGATGTATGGGTACATCATCATTGAACGTGACTAACTTCAGAGTATTCTGCTGTTGAGAATATCTCTGATGGGATATAGGTATAAGTATCCCTTAGACCTGAGATTACCTCAGTGACTTACAAGAACCTCACTATGCTTTGGTACCGGACTAACTAAATTTTTAATTCAGCAATGGAAGGCTTCTGAACATAGTCAAGTACTTGCAAAGTTGGAGTGTGATCAAGATGGAATTGACCATTCCAAGAGTTGGAGAAGAATGTATCACTATATTTCAATATAGCAAAACCTTGGCCAGGATAATCCATCAGATAGATTTAATATTTTAAAATACAATGTGGACAACCTTATCAGAGTTGATAGTTGAACTCTGAGGTGTCCTATGAGCATTATGGTCAAGGAGATGAATTATATGAAAACTATATTCGCATGGGTTCTAAGGATGGTGTTCTATACCTTTCAACCTATCCAACCATCGGGTGTCATTACTAGATGGTCACTTCGATTGATATAAAAATTTATTCTTATGCTACTGGCTTAGGTTCGGACCTATGAGGTCACACACATTAGAGTTCACATTCCAATCGGATGGTTGATCAGTGATTTAGAATCATTTTAGGGTTAAACAATCAATACGATTGGTGTTTAACCTAGTGCAATTGTTGCAAGAGGATTGATTAGCAATTTAATTGCTAATTGACTTAATTTGATTATGCCAGAGGGCTGACATTAAGTCTAATTAAATATGGTTTAATTAGATTTAGTTTGGACGTGATTGGATCAAGTCTAATTGGCTTATTAGATAAGTCATGTGCAAGGAAGAATTAGTCCTAGTCTAAATAGGACTCGAGTCAACCCAATTTTCTAATTTAATTAAAAAATTAAATTAGAATTAAATCTAATTTAATTTAATTTAATTAAATCCTTAAATGGGTTAGGTCCTTATTTAATTGGGTTGGTTTACTCTTTTTTTTTTTTGGTTAAAAGACCTTGTTTGACCAAGTCAAAACAAGAGTTCTAGTATGACTAGGACTCCCTATTCCTTGCGCCACCTAATCCTCATGCCCCACCCTTTTCTTTTTATGTTTTTACGTGAATAATTACCATGCCCCCAAGATTCTTATGCCTCCCTTCTCTCTTCCTTTTTCTCATATGAAAGTTTGTTGGAAGATCAAGTCAAAAGGGGAATTAGTTTTGCTTAAGGATTCTATGAGATAGAATCCTTGTCAACCAAAACTCTTCCCATAAGTGTGCCAACCCATCCTTCCTTATGTTCTTTGATTTTTATGGTAAAAGAGGACATTTTTGTGCACTCCCCTTGCTGGTCCATGGCAGAAAAAAGGTGGGGGCGCCCAAGAGTTGGGTGCCCCAACAACTTCCCTTATTTGGTCCTTCCTAGTCTAGGTTTTTGACCTAACTTGAACTCTGTATATCTCTTTATTTAAAAAGAATTTTTAATTAAAATTTTTGTAGATTTTATATATTTGAGGTTCCTATTTGATGTAGAAAAATCAGATAAAAATTCTTTTGGATTGTGGAGATATTGAAAACATAAATCAGGGTGTCTAGAAAGAGAACAAAGAAGAAGAAGAGGGTCTTCTTCTAGGGTTTTTGTTCTAGATCTCTTCCTCCCTTTTTGTGAGCTTTTGAGAGGTGCCTTAGTATCACAAAGCTTCCTCTTTTCTTGTAGTATTTTGGAATGTCCATGTTTCGAAGAAGAAAGCATCGGATCAACCATCGAAGAGAGATCAGCATAGTGCTAGCATACTGTGTTGATTTCCTGCATCAAAATCTCTGATCATGTTCGTGGGCTCATGTGGACGACTCCTAGAGGTCGGACGTGTGTGCGGCTCATGACTTCATCCTCAAGCCTGGATCAGCAAGTTAGAACATCTAACTTGCTCAGATAATAGATCTGATCTATTAACTTCATACCTGCATTTGATGTAGTGTAGATCTAGGTTGATTTGATCAATCTTTTTTTTATTTAATTTTAATTTTTGATTTAATATCATATCTTGATCATATAATAGATTTGAAATCTAGGTGTCCATATATTTATTTAAATAAATATTTAATTTATTTAAGTCTTTCGCTGCATGATCTTGAAAAAGTTTCAAGATCTATCCATGAAATTCTAGATCTGGTTTCTTTATGGCATAGTAATTTATTTATGTTATATTTGAGCATAAATTATGACTATTTGCCATTACAAATTCTAAAAACTTTCTAAGTCTGAAAGTAGCACCTATCTAGAGAGCTATATAAAATATATATTTTCTTAAGATTAAAATTGATGATAATTGATCCTTAGGTGTTGATAAGTTACGAAATAACTTTTAATAGATTTTGAGACCCTTTAACCAATTCTTTATGAAGAAAGAAAGTTTTAAAACTTTTGGATTTCGAAAAATTTAAACTAGAACCCAAGTTTCGGTATCTCATTCTTGAGAATTTTGATTTTTTTGATATTTTTATTGAATTCAAATAGGGAGTATTTTCTTATTTATATTTATATTTTAAAATTAATAGAAAGTAAAATAAATGAGGACATTAACATTGAAGAGTAGGAGTATCCAAGTTGACCCGAATTGAAATTGAGTCGGCCCGAGTCTTAGGCTACAGAAATGAGTGTTCTATTTTTCCTGAGAGAGCCAATCTGATTCAAAGTCGAGCTGACTTGAGTGACACTCAAGCTGACCCGATGTGGGGCTGAGCCAACTCAGTCAACGAAAAATTCTGGGAGCGGGTTTAATCGAGAAGGTTTTAAGTATGTTTTTAAAAATAATTTTTAATGGGATGGGAGAGCAGCTTGAGGATATAAACAAATAGCTAAAAATTCATCAAGGCAATACTTGTTAAGCCTCAAATTAGGTGGATTCCTACTGGAATGACACCTAGCAAAGTTTTTCTAGTTTAATGTTTTGTTTCTAAACAAAACACCATCGGTTCTTTTGATTGCTATTAAGTCTCCTAAGACTTTCAAAGAGGATATAGGAGGGAAGAAAGTTAGAGAGGGTCTTGTTCTCAGTCAAAATAAGTGAGGATCAATTAGGGAATAGAGATTGGATAATAAACGAGATGAAAAGAATAGGGAAGTTGCTGAAATTGAAGAAGCAACGAAACCTATTTGGCTAGCAGCAGGATTTTATTAGTTGAGGAAAGGAAAGGAGTTGGGAAAAGTGATTTGAGTAAGCCAATAACCTAGTGGCTACTTGAGGTGAGTGATTTTCATCTATCTGTAGTGTTTTCAAAGTATTTTGCTATACCAAAAAGTTTATTTGAAAATCGAGGTAAAATCCCCAATATTTCGTAGCTTACATATTGGTAAACAAATATGGATAAAAGTATGGCTTCTTAATAGCCTTAGTATATTGTATATGCAAGTAATTATGTATATAGTTTTGGTAGCATGACTTTGGTAATTTTAAATAAGTTATACAGTAATATCTATTATGGTTTTATCTCTAACATGGTTGATTTCTATTTATATGCCATGGGGTGTAATGATGTTTGTGAGCATGGACAGGCTGCTTATAGGAATGGTAAACCCTATGGGAGTATGTTGTTCTAATAACACTGAGACAAGCCGCCCATAGGGAGGGTATACTTATGAGAGTGTGTTGTCCTTTTGGTAATAAGACAGGCCGCTCATAAGAAATCTATGGGAGTGTGTTGTTCTCAATAAATACAAACCTTATGAGAGTGTGTTGTCCTTTTGATGAGAAGGCAGGCCACTCATAAGAAACCCTATGGGACAGTATTGTCCTTTTGGTGATAAGGCAAGCTTGTGTTGCTGTGGTATGCTGGTTACTCCATGTGAGAGTATGTCATGAGACTGCTCATACATGGATGAAATTATGCTATGGTTACTCATATGTAGCTGTTGTACAAATACTCATGCAAGATCCATGAAAATATGTTACTAGGATATCATTAGTGGTAAGCAAAAGTTTGTGCTTTACAAGAACTTTGTATGTGATTTATATTTATCTTGTTCAGTAGTTTAGAAGCCTATTGGTACATGCTATAAATGGTAGTATAAAATTATAGTAAGTTTTCTATTGATAGTGGATACACTCACTGGGACTTCAAGTCTCATTATGTGGTTTTATGTTTTTCTTCTCTTAATAGATTGGAGTATCTTAGTTCGGCATCAGCATATGGGAGTCTTGTATCACATTTTGGGATTGTACATGTTAGCTTGGGAGGGACTTATTTTGGATGGAGTATTGGAGTGTATACTATGTATGTTAAGCTATGTACAGTGGGTTGTATCCTAACATTGAGTTATATATATTAAATATTGCTTGGTAAATTATATGTAGTAAACATAGCTTGATAATAAAACCCTAAGATGGCTTTGAAATGATAAGTGCAATGGGATAGTTGTTTTAGCAGATTATTACTTGATTCTATAGTTCTGAGCAGATTGAAGTACACCAGTGCAATATCAGCACAATGGAACTTTTGTATTAGTGTTTTGGATTGTATACGATAGACTGGGAGGGGGTTACTTTTGACCATGAGATGTATATTATGAATCTCAACTGAATATAAATGAATATATTTTATTGTTAATACCAGATGTATTAAACATAGTTTGATAAATCAAAGCTTGAGATGATATTATTAGATGCGGAGTAAATTTGAAATGCTTGTGCTATAATTTTAAAGGATTGATCAGAGTACTTGACAGCAAGTGATTAACTAATGCATAATTTAGCATAGTTGCAATATAAAAATCTCCTTAACCTTTAGATAAGGTTGGGGTGTGGCACCATCACCAAATTTAGTTAGGGGTGGGGTGTTACAACCCATGCTCAGGTATCGTGCTTTGAACATGAATTAATCAACAAATATAATTTACTGATTGAGTGTATTTAATTTTTTATTGCATATATACATATCTAGATCCTAGTGTAGGATTTTTAATTAGATCAATGCATACATAAAATTAATATTAGATTAATTTGATGGGAATCTCTTATGGTGATAGGAGTGCTACCGTGAACTCATTCATTAAGATGAACAATGAAAGAATTTTATTTATTAAAATTATTTTAATTTAATAGTTAAACATAAATAAGTTTAGATTAGATCCAAAAGAATTCATGATTTAATTATGCTTTATTTTCTGTTATGAAACTAGCAATAGATTGCTATTTATGAAATGAGCCGATCCATTTCTGAAATGAGTCGATCCATTTAGTGAACAGAAAATAGAGAAAATCTTTCAAACTTTAAAAATTATTTTTGAAATACCAAACCCCAACCCATCAGTCCAAAAACTTAATTAAAAGAATTAAGTGTTATCTAGTAGTATCTAGAATTGTAAATTAAAGATCCTAAGACAAAAATATAAGACTCAGGGTTAAAGGGTTAGATGAATTAGGTTCATTAATTGGGTTAGACCTAAGGTTAGTTAAAGAATGAACTTAATTAGAGTAATTGATCAAATCTAACCAAATGTTGAATTTGATTAGATCAAGGACACTCTAGATTCAACCTCAATAGTTATAGTTGGACAAGTCCATGTCTTTAACAAGGACCAAGATGGACTTGATTCATGGCTAAGCAGTCCAGCCCAAAATTATTATATTGATCAGATTGAACTTAATTAATCGATTGGCATCAAAGATAAGTTTGGCAGTCTAGATCAGTAATTTTTAATTAGAAGCTACTCGCACTGATTCGATCTTTGACGAGTTAGTGGCATATCCCTTCCACTAATCTTACTTATCTGACCGACATAGTCGATTAGAATTTGATTAGATCACTTGATAATTTGAGCTGACCCATGTCATTAGAAATCAATTTGATCGATTTTAATCAGTAAGACTGAATAAGGTGCCCATGGATCGAATTTGATCCTAGTCCTCATCTATTGACTTAGTGAAGTCGGTAGAAGTAAATTGGTCCGTGTTTTCTCTATCCTTAGGTCACATGTAAACTAAATTTTCTAAATTAATAGATCCTTAAACATGATAAAGTTATAGGGATAACTAAGTCATAACCTTCCATTAAGGTGAATGGTAATAAGTCCAATTGTCTAAGTAGACATTGGAGGTGCCTTACATCTGATGTTCAGTTGGATGTTGGAATTATTATCCATCAAATGATGATTAGGTCATACTCTCTGAACGGAAAGCAGATTGGCCAGAGCTTTTCTCAGGCCTAGTCTTCATTTGTTTGATGCACCAAATTCAATTATGTTAATGGTTAGACCTAACCAGACCATTTCAGTGGAGGCCATAGCCTGCAGGATTGGCTTTTGGGGCAAAATCAAATTACTAAAAATTATTTGAAGAAATAATTGATTGTAAAACTATCTATAGATGCACACGGGTTGGCCAGAGCTTTTCTCGAGCCTGTTTATAGTCTATGTGAATTTCAGTAATTTATACAAATAGTGGGAAGACCTTTAGACTAAAGTCTAAGTCTTTAGGATTAAATAATTTAAGTCCTAATATGGTCTTGTATTTTTCTTTCAGATAAATAGAATGGCTAGTGTTAATCCACTCCATTCACTATTGGATAGTGACAAGCTTATAGGACCGGATTATGAGAAGTCTATTATTCATCCTAATCATGTAAACCCGAAGAGGAATGGTCCTCTTGACCTAGATAGGCTGAACAGGGGAAAGCAGCAAAGAGTTGTTGCACAAGGTTGTTATATGATAACACCTTGCAATTTCACTATTTGTGATATATCTACCTGGGTATTAGATACCGGGAGTCTAGTTCACATATGCAATTCATTGCATGAACTTTAAATTGATAGAAAGTTTGAGGACGGTGATAGATTCCTGAATGTTGGGGATGGAAGGAATGTTCTAGTCCTAGCATTGAAAACTCTAAAGCTTGTTTTCAAAATAAATAATGTCATTTTAAGCGACTACCACTATTATCCATCCTTGATGATGAACATAATATCTATTGGACTTTTAGTCCAAGATGGTTATAGTTTATCAATAAAAAAAATTATTGTGATATCATTATGAATGATGTCATAATAATGCAAGAATAATTAAGAAATAAAATTTATGTATTATCATAGTTTATTAGTGTAATGTACACGTTAAATAAACATCCAAAATTAGAAAATATCATCCATGCCTATCTTTGGCACTGTCGACTTGATCATATAAATAAGAATAGGATCAACAGGTTAGTCAAAGAACGTATCCTTGACATCGATAATTATGAATTATTGACTACCTGTGAGTCCTGCCTTCTTAGTAAAATGACCAAATTACCTTTTATTGAAAAGGGTGAATAGGCCACTAAAATTCTAGGTCTAGTACATAGTGATGTATATGGATCTATGAATAAATGTGCTAGAGGCGGATATTACAACTTCATTATATTTACTGATGACCTATCTAGGTATGAATACATCTATCTTATGAAGAGTAAATTCGATTAGTTTGAAATATTCAAACAATATCACAGTAAGATAGAAAAATAACTTGAAAAGAGTATTAAAATTCTTCAGTCAAACCAAGGAGGTGAATACTTTTTCAATGAATTTTTAATATATCTAGGAGAGAATGGAATTCTCTCATAATGGATCCTTCCTAGAACACCACAGCATAATGGTGTGTCTGAAAGGAGGAATTGAATCCTATTGGACATGGTTCGATCCAAGATGGGATTTGCAAGTCTGTCAATTTTTTTTAGGGTTATGCACTTGAGACTGCTTGTTATATTTTAAATAATATTCTAAGCAAGTCTATTGCAAAAACTCCATATGAGATATGGACTGGACGTAGACCAACACTCTCTCACCTTAGGATTTGGGGATGTCCGATTTACATCAAATATTTGTAGGTAGAAAAGCTTGGATCTAGGTTTGATAAATGCTTGATTATAGGGTACCCCAAGGAAACTAGGGATTATTACTATTACCTTGCTAAAGAGCAAAAGATGTTCATCAGCAATAGGATAGTCTTTTTGGAAAAAAAAAATTTTAGGAAAGGAACAGCTGCCTCTAATGTTGAGCTTGGTGAAGTATGACAGGTGAAAGAACCGACACATTCTAGTGAACCTATAGAACTAGATTTGATAAGATCAAATTCAGAGCTCATTGTAGATACACCCTTGAGGAGATCTTGTAGAGTACCGTGTTAGCCAGACAGATAATATGGTTTCTTGGTTCAAGATGGTGATCCTATTGAACTCAATGAGAACGATGAGGATCCATTCACCTACATAGATGCCATGCAGAGGCTTGACTCTAATAGGTGGCTAAAAGTCATGAAGTCCAAAATTGAGTTTATGAAAGTCAACAGTGTATGGACACTGATTGATTTACTTGAAGGGATAAAATTCAGTAGGTGTAAGTAAATTTTCAAAAGAAAAAGGAACACGAATGGAAAGGTGGAGATCTATAAAGCCCATCTGGTTGCCAAGGGATATTGTCAACATAATGGTATTGACTATGACGAGATATTTTTTCTGATGGCAATACTCAAGTCCATTCAGATTATGCTTGCAATAGCAGTACATCTGGACTATGAGATCTGGCAAATGGATGTGAAGGCAGCTTTTCTAAATGGAGAGCTGGACAAAGAGGTATATTTGATACAACATGAGGGGTTCACATCCACAGACAAGTCTAAGGTGTGTAAGCTTCAAAGATCTATTTATGAATTGAAGCAGGCATCTTGGAGTTGGAACATGTATTTTGACAAGATGATCAGAATACATGACTTCATTAAGAACGGAGAGGAACCTTGCGTGTATAAATAGGCTAATGATTCTATAGTCGTATTTCTTGTATTGTATGTGGATGATATTCTTTTAATCGAGAATGACATCCCTACATTACAAGGAATAAAGGTTCGGCTATCATCTCAATTCTTTATAAAGAACTTGGAAGAAGCTTCCTACATCCTTGGGATGAAGATCTATAGAGATAGATCTAAAAGGTTGCTTGGGTTGTCCCAGTCCACGTACATCGATACCATGCTAAAGTAGTTTATCATGGCAAATTTCAAGAAAGGCTATCTTCTGATAGACCATAGAATTTCTCTCTCGAAAAGAGATTGTCCGACAACTCCTCAAGAGAGAGAGCATATGAGTAGAATACCATATGCTTCAGTAGTGGATTCTATTATGTACGTCATGATGTGTATGAGATCAGATGTAGCATACTCACTAAGAGTAGTGAGTAGATATCAGTCTGATCTAGGTGAGAATTACTGAAAGATTGTAAAGACAATCCTTAAGTATTGAAAAAATATCAAGGACTAGTGGCTCATCTATGAAAATGCTGACTTGAAACTTGTGGGATATATTGATTTCAATTTTCAGTCGGATCATGATGACAGCAAGAGTGTGTTAGCTTATGTGTTTACCCTGAATGGTAGAATGGTCAGCTGGAAGAGTTTCAAGCAGTACACTATGGTTGATTCTGTATGCGAGGTGGAGTATGTCGCGGCATCCGATGCTGCGAAGAAAGCTGTGTGGCGGTGAAAGTTTATCGATGAGCTAAGAATATTACTCTCCTTGGATGGTCCAGCTCTGCTTTATTGTTACAGCATCGGAGACAGCTCAAGCGAAGGAGCCGAAGGCACATCAATGCACCAAACACATTCTACATTGCTATCACCTTATATGAGAGATCATAGAATGAGATAGCATCGAGCTTTAGAAGATCGACAAAAAGAAGAATGTGGTCGACTCATTAACTAAAGTCCTAAGAATCAAAGAGTTCAACAATCATAAATGAAAGATGGGTATTCGATACTACTCTGAATGACTTTAGTCTAAGTGAAAGTTTGTTGGATATTGTATCCTAAAGTCAATCATCTAGATTGTAGACGATTAAGCTAATTTTAAATTATACTTAAATTATAAATAAAAAAATTATTATTCTGATATTTCATCACTCTTGTGCATCTTTCTATAATAAACTCTTCCGTGATGAAGTTCTTAGGACTATTTAGACTCAACAAAGAAGGATTTATTATTTAGTCTTTAAATCTAATCATGATCAAATGATACGTTGTTACCCAGGATGACAACATTTATCGAGTATAGGTCATTGCATGCCATATGGGTTGGTTGTCCTCTTAATCAAGGATTATAAAGATACTGGTATGGCATGCAGGTAAAATGTAAGGATGTATTTCACTAATCATGATCCAATTATGGAGCTCTCTACTGTCAAGAGTTGCTTGCAAAGGATATAGGTATAAGTGTCCCTTAAATCTGAGATCACCATGGTGACTTGTAAGCAACTCACTATACTTTGATACTGGACTACTTGAATTTTTAATTCAGTGATAGAAGGTTACTGGGTGTAGTCAAGTACTTATTTAGTTAGTACATGAGTTATGATAGGATCGACCTCTCCAAGTGTTGGAGTAAATGCATCACTATATTTCAATTTAACAAAACCTTATTCAGGATTATCCATATGATGGACACTGAAACTTTGAAATATAATGTAGATGATTTTTCAGGGTTGATAGTTAAATCCTAGGTCATCTTTTGAGCATTTGGATCAAGAAGATGAATTATACGGTAATCATATGTCACGAGTTCATCGATGTTGCATTGCAACTATTCAACCTATCCGGACGTCGAGTACCATTGCTAGATGGTCACATCGATTAGTACAGAAATTAGTTCCTATGCTACTGGCTTAGGGCTTGAACCTATGGGGTCACACACAATAGAAGTTTCTATCTGATCTGATGTTTGATCAAGAGTCCTAATTATCTAGGACTCTATGGTCAAGAGTCCCACAGGATTGGGACTCTATGATCAGGAGTCATACTGGACTGGGACTCTACATTCGTGGATCCCACTGGATTGAAACTTTGATACTTTTGGAGAATTAATTAAAAATTTGATTATTGATTAGCTCAATTTGATTGAGCGATGAGGATTTGATCAAATTTGATTGAATTTGATTTGATTGAGTTTGATCCGATCAAGTCATGAGATGACCTAATCACTAAAAGAGATTTGATACTGATTTGATTAGGATCTAAATTCAATTATTTTTTAATTTAATTAGATTTTAATTAGGTTGGGTTAAGCCTAATTTAATTAGGTTTATCCTAATCTAATTGGGTCTGGACAAATTGGTTTGATTGAAACCAATTTGAGCAGGTCAAATTGGATTTAAATTTTGAACTCCTTTTCTCCTTGTGCCTTGACTTTTTGACCCACACCATGTTCCCTGGAAATTTCAAATTTGCATGTGATTTCTCTCACCCAGAGCAATGTTGGCACCTCCCATCTTTCTCTCTTTGATCTAGTCCAAGAGTTGGACTGGTTCAAACTAAGTTGAATTTCGAATTCAACTTAGATGCTTAGTGGTTGAAAGTTATCCCATCCTTATCCATTCACTTCTCCACACCCCCTTATGGTTTTGTCAATAATTTTTTGTGCATTTCTAAGTGTAGGTGCATGGAAGGAGAGTCCTTCTATGCATCAATCACTTTGGGGGTGGTGTTGGATGAGGATAGGGTTGTGCTTGAATTTTGAATTCAACCAAGTTGTTAAAACCTTCTAACCATTCATCCTTATCTCTATTCCATGAATAAAACCCACTGGTGTCACCCATTCAAAAAAGGGGTTTCTTGGTCATGCATGAGTGATCTGAGGGAGTGCGTGAAGGATTTCTTGGAGAGAGAAACTTGGGTGGGGGTGCAAGTTCTGTGCATGGAAAAGTCCAGAGAGTGAGAAAGGGTTTCCTGCATCAACTTTTCCTCACATGCCACCTTTCTTAATTTTTTCTCTTTGGTCACCCATTCTAAAAGAGTTTTAGAGTGGGTGTATGGCAGATAGGAGAGTTCTTCTATCATGAAAATTTGTTTTACAGAAAAATTCAAAAGAGACTGGGCATAAGAGAATTTTTAGGCGTCAGGATTTTTGGGTGTGTGAAACCTTAGGATTTGGACCCTAAGTTCAGGTGGAGAGATTGAGCACTGTGAGTGCCCGATCACCATCAATTTTTCACCATCACCTCATCATCCTCCCTACAATGTATCCTGATCTTCTAAAGCATCTAGGTGTTCAGGAGAAGATCATCAATCAGATCAACGAAGATCGGACGTTTAAAGGCTCCGACGAGGAGCTAGCACTCCGGTGGAGCTGGTCAGGACTAGGAGCTCCGTGTGGATTGATTGTAGAGGCCGAATGACTATACAGCTACACCACGATATGAGGAGGCTACTTTCTAGTGGATTTATATTATGGTGTTCAACTACCCACGCTCAGGTATCGTGTCTAAACATGAATCCATCAGCAAATATGATTTGCTGATCGAATGCATTTAATTTTCTATTGCATATATACATGTCTAGATTCTAGTGTAGGATTTTTGATTAAATCAATGCATGCATAAAATTAATATTAGATTAATTTTTATCTACCACTCTAATTTAAATTCAAAAAAGTTTCAAAATGCATGCTTTAAACCCTGCATGTTTTGTTTCACTAATCACCAAGGGTGGATGTTTTCTGATTTGATTAAATCTTTGGCTCAATTAATTAGGATTAATTGAGGCCATAAGATATCTAATTATATTAGGTTCACTCTTATTTATTTGGGTCTAAATTGGTTGGAACCAAATTACTTAAACTTAGACTCTAATTGAATTGGACTAGTACTCCATGCGCCACCTTTTTCTTGCACCAACAATTCTCAATGCAAAAGGATGTTTTGCATGAAGAATTCCCACACCCCTGCCTAGATGTCACCCACTCTTAGATCCATTGGATGAGAATTGAATGGAATTCAGATTTGATTTAAACTCAATTTTAGATAGGGATGAGTCATAATTTAAATTTGATTCAAACTAGTCCATGACTTATCAACAATTTGCTCTTCTCTATACAAGGGCCATCTTGGATGTGAGAGATATGATTCTTTGAGCTTTTGGCTGACCAAAGAAGGAGTTCTAGGGTTTTGGGCATGAGGCTTAGGTGGTCTCCTCCCTTGGTGTGAGATCTAAAGGATACTAGTTCCTCTTGGGTGAGAGAAACTTAGATCTGATCTAGTTTTCTTGTGAGGGAAATCTTAGAGATAAGATAGTTCTCCTCCCTCTTCTTCCACCATCAAATCCTCCTTGAAGTTCTTCTTTAGATCTGAAGGTGTTCGGTGATTTTGAAGAAGAAGAAGAATCAGCTGCAAAGCAACCTTTCACACGAGCTAGCACTCTCGAGAAGACAAATCAGATCGAAGCTTCGAGTGGATAATTCGCAGAGGCTATACCCCTTGTGTGGCTGCTAGCAATCCTCAAGAACTTTAGATCATTGAGATGAATAGTGGTGTTCATCAACCCGCACAAAGATAATGAGTTCTGAACTCATTAGATTAGAACTAGACCAATTCAATGGTTAAACCTGATCTAGGGTATCAATATGATTGATGCAAGACATTGTTTTTTCAAATCTATATACATCATAAATCATATAAAAGGTCCTGGACAAGGTAGTTTAGATTTAATCTCTTGCATGTAATCTAGATTAAAAAGTTTAATCTAGCCTATTTTGCTACAAAATTTTAAAATTGCATGCATGGAACTATCCTACTTTTCCTTTACCATCTTCCCTCGGGACGTAATTCCTAAACCACTTTTCTAGATGCTAACTGATCAACTAAGCCCGATCCAATTCAACTTTCGAGGTCACTTATCCTATTAAGCTTGAGTTCCTTAGGGATCGATGTCTAATTAATTTTAATTAAGGGTTTTAGATTAATGTGAATGTAGGATGGTGGTTTGTGGGCTAAGGAAGGATGATGAAATTCCCACCTTATATTGTTTATGGGTTATGTCCTTAAGATGTTTTATGAAAATATGCAATGTAAAATGAGAGGATGTCCAATACAAGTAAGAATCTTTTAAGATTTAATTAGTTTTTCTATTTTAGTTAATTGTTATGTGGTATTTTTTTTCTTTTTATATTATGTTATCTTTAAGCAAGAAGGATAAAAGGTAAGTTTTAATTAAGTTAATTAGTTTTGAGAAGATTTAGAAAATTTAACTAAATGAAAAGTAAATTATGATAAGATTAAAAGGCAACTAGGTAACTTATAAATAACGCAAGAAATCAAATTTATTTTTAGGATAGTAAATTATTCTAGGCTATTGGAAGCAGAAAATTTTTTTCATGCATATAAATAAAATAGTTTGGCTAAAAAGCAGTAAATCTACTATATAAAAAATAATATAAGATAAAAATTTAAAAATAAATAAATAAATAATAATTAAGTAATTAAAATAAGTTAACTAATAATAAAAGATAAATTACTAATCAGTAAAATAAAGTATGAAAAGTAAGAGTGCAAAAGAAGAAAATAATCAACTAGAAATATAAAGCAGTAAAGCAAATAAGACAACAAGTAACTATGCAATAAAATAAAATAGTATTTTTTTATTTTTTTAATTTTTTTATATCTAGAGAATCTATTAAAAAGAAAGTAAACTATTCTAGAAATAAAAGATAAGTCTAAAATAGGTAGGAGGTCAAAGGTAGAAAATTATTTTACTAGAAAAATAGTAAAGCAATCTAAAGCAAGAAATAAAAATCTAGAAAGTAATAAAATATAATAATTTTTTTATATATTTATTTTCATATATTTTATAATTTTTTTTCAAAACAATCACACAAAGATCCCTAGCAATGGTGCCGAAATTTGATGCTTGTCATAGCATACCAAAATTAACCCTACTCACTAATATTTAGATAAGATGAGTTAAGATCGTATCTATAGAGATCTTAGTTGATTGTTTTGCAAAAAAAAGAAAATAGATTATAAGAAACTAAGAAAGAAACAAAAAAATTATAATAAAAATATTTTTCATTGATCGAAAAAATTACATAAAGAAAAAGAAATAAAAGTGCGATACAAGACAACTAAACCAAGCTGATTTTCTAACTACGCCCGATGGTAGATGTGCCTCCTTGAATTCTTTCATCTTTCTCCGTGTAGATAGTGGCAAGATAGTTGGAAGGCTTGGTCTAGGAACTCCAAAAAAGAAAGATAGATGAAAGTATGAAAATATAAAAAAGAAGGATAGCGGTACTAGGATAGGACCTCTCCTAGATTTGATGGAAGGCGTGCTAAAGTTAGTACCTCTCCTAGACTTTTAAAGAAGAGAGAGATAGTAGCTTGAAAAAAACTTAGACGTTGGCTTGATTGATTTTTGGGTGGAGGCATTGATGCTTATTTATAGGTATTAAGAGGGAAAGGCTTTCATGTTTTCTAGATATCAGACTAAAGAAAGAGGGTAGATGAATGGCTCCTTGGATATTGTTGCTTGGGTCTTTGATGAGTTGCTTCTAAGCCATTGATCTTTAAGTCGTATTCACACTTGAATCCATGTAAAAAGTTATGTTCTAATCTTGAGAGCTTGCATCTGATTCCTTCAGGAGTAAGTTGTGTTCACATTTGGATTTGATTAGCTCTTGAGCTGATTTTCTGGTTCACTTGAATCTAAGTCAATTTAAATCCAATTTGAGTTGTATGAGCTCAAACTCTTGATTACCTGTAAAATAGATTAGAAAATATCAAATTTTAATAAAATAACATCAATTATTATAACATTTAGTACTTCTAGTAGCTTAATTTAAGTGTTTATCACAGAGCACCCATAACCTGTTCGAAAGAAAGCCTTAGAGATCCACGAACTTTAAAGTAATCACTCTTAAAGTGCTCTGATCTACACATGCTCTTTTAAAACTAGAAAAGCTTTGCAATGGTATATAATTTTGTCTTAATTTAAGCTTTGCAATGAAAATTTTGGCCTCTCAAAACTTCGTTTAATATATGAGCTTGAGATAAGGGATGACCTCAACCTCGCACATGCACTCCATATGATTGTGCATGTCAATGACCAGCCAGGCCCTACTTATCCACACGTTAGCACCTGCATGGTCCATGCATTGTATATGATAGCACGAGTACTTTGTTTAATCGCATGCGACAATGCACATCCATATGCCTTGGTGCATCTAGTTCACACGTGATTGCATGTGCCAATATGTTTTAGGCACCGCACATATGCACAATGCACGACAAAGCCATATTCTTTAAAAAAAATGAGAAAATAATATTATTATTTAAAGGAGCAAATTATGCATGAGTCTTGTTGTTAAATGTTGTAATGTTGGTATAACATGCAACATGCATGCTTGTTCATACTCTCTCTCTTGTGTGCTTGTAGTGAAAATTGGATGAAGTAATGCAAATTATCGTTGAAGAATGCAGAAATTATAAGATGAACTCTCGACATATGTGTGAAAGAACATAGAAGATTGGACTATTTGATAAGATTTCTTGAAGGTTGTGGCATTTATGTCCCTGTTTAGAAGTGGGTTATTACACTACTTAATTCACTGCAAGTAGAATAGAAAACTGTAACACTTGCTTTGGGAGAAAATACAGAAAAATAGAAGTTAAGTTTTTTATAAAATAGCATATGAGCTTTAGTTAGCTGAGAAGCATTGTAAATTGTTTGGGATTAGGTGAACCATAATACCATCTCAATTTTCAAACCTTCACAATGCAAGACTTTTGGGCTATTGTGGATACCATAAGAATCCTAAGGATCCATGGCGAGGTATAGAGGGGAAGATCATACTAAAGCAGTTCCTTTTCGAAATAGGGAATAGATTGTCATATCAGGAGTATAAGAGACTTGGGAAGAATTATACTTAGAGGGAATACTTTGTCTGTTTGTAAATATATGGCTTCATATTTTTAATTAAACTTCCTACTCTTGTAAATAGTCTCTTGTGCATATGACTATGTATGAACTTAATTTATAGTTCATTAATGACATATTATTTTTGACTTATCTTTATTTATTGATTATTGTTATAATATCCTTAATTAAATTTATTCTTGAGTGAGAATTCTAAGGTTATATATTGAAAAATATAATTGTGTTGTATTTGGATTTTTGATCTGAATTGGCCTAAAAGTAGACCTGCCTAAATAGATTAGTGGGACTATTTACCAAATCTAAGTTGAAGATTATAGGCTAGTTTGGATATGGTTAGTAGGTTATTGGCCCTATTGCCACCCCTTCATATAACAAAGGTGGCCTTAAGTTGGGCTATCATATGTTGGTTAGCATGATTCAATTACCAAGGAATACTAAAAAGACGATATGAGAAGTATGATTACAATAAATATTTATAATATTTATTAACATGAGCTTAGTGCAAACATCCAACCTTTAAAGTCTGGGTATTATGTATTGAATCAATCTCAGCATTAGGTGGATATATGTAGGAGACAACTCCAGGAGTTGGAGTCAAAGTTTTTGGTGCCTATAAGATGGTGTTGCATGGTAGGTGTACCTTGCCCCTACATGATGAAACTTGGTTTCTATAATTGTCCTTCTTGGTTTAAGATAAAATTTGAATATCCATGGTACTTATGTTGATGTATATTTAGGGATAACTTATTATGGCTCTAGTTATTTATTAGATGGTTTTATGGTACTAGATGTAGATTACAGTACATATGTTACTTGTAATGATTATTGTTTTCCATTAATTGTTTCTTCAAGAAATATGAATAGTGGTGTGAATGGCATGCTAGATTAGAGTATGGTAGGTAATAGAGAATTAATAGACTAGTTAGAGAAGGCACGTTTGACTTACTCATGAAAATAGAATTGCCAACTTATGGGCAACCTCTCAACATCATTTTAAGAGAAGTGAAGCTTCAAAAGAGTATATATTCAACCACTTATTTAAGCTTCAAAAGTGTTCTTTTTATTTTTATTCTTGTGCTGAATTTTTTATATCTTGTATTTTTATTTTTTTATAAGTTTTTTTTAAAAAAAAACTTAGAGATTAGGCCCATCCAAGCCCGAAATTGGATTGTATAGGTTTTGATTGATAAGCCCATAAAATCAACTAGATTAATAGTGAATTCGGAAAAACTATCGATGTAGAATTATGGTTGGTGAGCCCGGCAAAATCAACTAGATTTGTTTGTGATCCTGAGTGAAAATAAATGCACTATAATCTAAGGATTATAGTAAAATTTTCAAGAAGATAGCATGGGGAGTGGACGTAGGAGTGAGTTACTCCAAACCATTATAAAAATCTTTGTATATTTGCATTGTGTTTTTGCTTTCCTTGTCTTCATTACTTGCTTTACATATTTGTATTATTTAGTTAATTTTAATTTCACTGCTGCATTGCATATCCACCACAAGCACTCAAGTTCTATTAATTAGAAGCACATTATAGAATTAAAGTTTAATTTGGCCAAGATTTTTAAAAGAATCCAATTCACCTTCCCTCTTGGGTTGCTACCTTTGGGCAATAAGTGATATCAGAGCAGATGCTCTATTATTAGTTGTTGATCTAACTGTCAAGAGCTAAAGATCTAGGCGATCCAAATGAATTCTTTGTTTAGTGAAAGCTATTCTATTGATAGACCCCCAATGCTAAATGAATCATATTACATACATTAAAAAATTATAATAAAAATTTTCATACAATCATATGATTATAATTTATGGAAGATTATAATCGATGGCTCACACACCCCCAAAGCATTAAAAGAGCATGATAATGAAATGACCCAACTTAATGCTAAGACTATGAATATACTTTATTACTCAGATATTAATGAGTTTAATGTAATTTCTTCATGTGTTTCAGTGAATCAAATATGGAAGAAATTGAAAACGACTTATGAGAGAGCAAATCAAAAAGAAAACCAAGCTTCCAAGAGAATAAGCAAGCTCACCCCCAACATATGCCTCATGGCTCACGAGGATGAAAAGAAGAAAAAGAAGAAGAAATAAAGCAATAAATAAGGGGAAGCAAGTCAAAGAAAAGCTAAATGAGAAAGAGGAAGAAAGTGCTATAAATTCTTGTCTCATGGCTAATGATAATAAGGTAAATATTAATAACTCTTTTAATTTTACTTTTAAAGAATTATATGAAGCCTTCAATGATCTAATGGATGAATATAAAAAGGTAAGGCTTCAAAATAAAGAGCTTAGAAAATCTAATTTATCTTTGACCGAAGAGAAAAATAAAACTTTGAATGAAAAAGAAGATCTATCAAAAAGTATAAAAAATATGGCCAAAGAAAAGAAAGATTTCTTAGAACAAATTAAAACTCTAACTAAGAAAAGAAATATAGTAAAATCTAAAAAAATTCTTAGTTAATAAAAATATTGATCTAAAAAAGAAATATAAAAATTTAAAATTCTTTCTAGAAGAAAATGAAAATCTTTTAAAAGAAAAGAAAGAACTTTTGAAAGAAATAATAAATTAAGAAGAGAAGTTAAGATTTTGAAATCTATAGCTGAAAAGTTTATAATTAGTTTTTAAAATTTTCAATCGATGGTAAAAACCAATTAAACTATTTTCAATAAAGTAGAAATCAATTTTAATACTTTAAAAAATAGCAAAATACTAAAAATATTTTCACAAGACCTCCAATTAAAGATCATACTATTAAATATTTTAAGTGTAATCAAATTGACTATAAAATTTTGGAGTGTAATTTTAAAAGAATTGAATAAATCTTGATATAATAAATTTGGATTTCAAAAGGAACATTGAATACTAACTCCTATGGACTCAAGATGGCTTGGGTACCAAAAGTTATGAAGTGATTTTGCAGGAATGCTAAGGATCCAATGAGCTTAAAAGAAAAAAATTTTCTTGCTTGGATGCCTTGGAAGTAATAGATGATGGGTGATGATGTTTGATAAAATCTAAACATTTCTCACATCATGCCATCATTATTTGCCAAATATTTTTTATTATTAATTAACATAATTATTGTGTATGTTTGATTAATTTTGATGATTTATCATTACTTAAAATGATCATACTCTATGAATTGAAAGTTTGATTTATTGAATATATTAACTTTAATGATTTGTTAATATATATGCATATGATAACTTCTTTCATATTTTAATAAATATGATTAATTTTGATGCTTACAATAATTTAAATGACTTGATTTTAAATTAACATGCTCTTCTTTATATATCATGTTATGAATGAAATATTTTTATCTTAAAACTTTAGCATGATATTTTAAGTCTCCCCATATCAATTTTATAATTGATGAATTTTAATTAAAAATTGCTTAATTGGATATGAATATTTTAATTGCTAAACCCATAAGAGAAACTAATTTTTGGCATTTCTTACAAGATGTTAAATTATCAAAATTCTTCTAAAATCTTGCATGAAATAAGTACTTGAATATAAGACATTCAATTATAAAAGATCAAATGCTTGAAGTATTAATTTATATTGCATCTTAGGTTAATCCCTAAGAATTTCAAAACTTCCTAGTTGAATTGAACTTATAGAGCCTTCATCCAGTTTTTGCTTGATTTGATTTGATTTTTAGAACCTTCAATTGATTAATTTTTGATCCCCAAAGTTAATTTGAATATCCTTCTTGATTATTGATTCGATTGCCTCTTTGATCTTAAAAGAGAATTTACTGATGAACATTTATACTTTGTTCCAATTAATTGATTTTGAAAATTAAATTTGAAAAATGCTCTTTTTAAATCTTTTGAAATTGATATCAAGCAAATATTTCAAGATTGCTGCCATTTATCTTTAAAGCTAAATATTTAAAGAGGACTTCAATTTTAAGTAATTGGTATCAAATAGCTTACTAATTGCCATGTATTTAATTGATTTATATATCTTGATTTCAAATCTGATTTTGCATCGCTATATTCTTGATTTGATATCATTTGAGACAAACTCAAAAATACATATATTTTCTGAACCTAATTACTTGATATTTCTAAAGAAAAGGAAGAGATGATCTTTTTGAAGAATAACTAAAAATTTCTTTATGATTAGCCTTAACTAATTTACTGATATTAATTTAAATTGATTTATTATTCTAAATTTTAAAATTATTTAATTTAAATTAATTCATCTTTTTTAATTTAAAACTAAATTCATTGGCATCAAGCTGAACTTGCAAATTAACCTTTAAGTAGTATCAAACTTTTAAGAAAATCATTAATTGGTCTAGATTTCAGTTCTATTGATATCATGAAAACTTCTAAGCAAATTATCTTTGATTCAAAATTATTATTTGATCTGAATTTTAGTTCAATTGGTATCATAATTTGTATCAAAAAGTCTATTTCTATCTTGAATTCCATCACATAGCTTAAATGATATCATTTGAGATAAAATTAAGAATCTCATATCTTTTCTAAACTTGATTAAATTATATTTTTTAAGAAAAGAAAGATCTAAGTTTAAATAGAATATCTCTCTATGATTTATTTTGCATGATCTATTGGTGTCCATTCAAATTAACTTATCAAAATAATTTGATCTGAATTTAATTGATTCATCTTTTTCGATCAAAAATTTCAATGATTGATATCAAATAGATCATTATTGTCTTGTATTCTATTACTTTATCTTTGACAAAAAGAAGAAAATATTCTTGCATATAATCTAGTTTGCATGAATATATTTTTGATATTATACCTTGAATAAATTATAAGATTGGTACCTTTATGCTTCAAATTGATTGATACTACTTAAGAAAAAAAAAAGATATTTTTCAAAAAAAAATGTCAAACAAATTTCTTTATGATTTGCTTTGAATGATTTATTCAAATTTCTAGTTTTAGAAGGATTTATCTATCTTAGATTTATAAAGCTTAAAGAAATAAACAAAAACTTCTTTCAAATAGTATAAATACAATTCTTGAAAACCTATCATAATTGATATCATAATTTGTATCAAGGCAAAAGAATAGTTGCTTTATCTCAAATCTGAATTTCCATGGCTATATTCTTATTATTATAATGTTTGGGATAAATTCATGTGATACATGTTTGAATGATTTATTTTAATATTAAAGTGAAGAGAAGTATTTTCAAGACTATATTATTCAAAATTTTGAAGTCTAAAGTTCTTATTAATTAAAATTGAGAAGTACATTTACATGGCATACTTTTAAATTTTTAATGGATTGTTATCATTGTAAACATCTTTTGGAGTAAATAAAAAATAAATTTAAAAAAAAAATTAATTTCTATATGAGTGAATGCTATGTTTATTTGAATTGAATGTATAATTTAATACTTAATTCACTCAATTAATGCTTGTTCTCTTAAAATTTTATTTAATTTTAAAATAGCTTTATTTGCAAAAGTAAGGAGGAGAAAATACCAAAGATAAAATGATTACTAAATCGGTATCAATCAAATTTAAAAATCTGAGCTTAAAAGTTAAATTTATATTAATTAAGATTAATGTAGTATCAATTAATTATGATTAACTTGAAACAAAAAGGAGGAGAACAATTTTAAATGTTAAAATTTATTCTGCAAGAATTATAAAAAAAAGGAGGGGAGAAAATATCATGTGATGAATTTTCTAATATTCAGAGGAAGAGATATTGATTAAGTTAACTAATTTAAATTTGATTATAAATATTAATAAATTTTAATATTGATTTTAAATTTTCAATCATTTACCTTAAAATTTTCTTAATTTGAGCTTTGCTTTAATTAATTTTAAACTCTTAATTAGGTACCTTATAGTTTTTCTCTAATTATGCTTACATGTGGTTATTAAATTTGATTTACTTAATTTGAAATAGTATTAGATGAATAAATTGATTTTCATTATCAAAAATTATTTATGAATTTAGATATTATTCATATGCTGATTTGCATGAACTTAATAATTTTGGAGTTAAATTAAATTTAAGACATATTCTTACTCCAAATAAATTAATTTTGATACATACTTCTAATTTTGAAACTTATTTTAAAATTTAAATATAATACAAAACTTTTAACATGCATTTAAAAATTATTATAAAATTATTTTTGCTCTAATACTATCATTGACTTGCTCGATATATTTTCGATACATATCTTTTTCAAACTTAATTGATTGAAATTTTTTTTAAAAAAAAGATTAAATATTAAAATATATATTATGCTTGATTTCATGATCAAATCTTTTGAAAAGCTCTATTCCTTTTAAAGCTTAAAAGTATATATTTGAAAATTTGATTAAAAAGATCATACTCATTCAAAAAGAAGAAGAGTCTTTAATATTTGAATTCAAGCCAATTTCTGAAAAGAAAAGAAAAGCAATAGGAATGATTTGAATCAAAAGACAAGTTTTCAAAGGGGAAAGAATTTTTTTGAATTGATTTTCCGAATTTGATACATCTCTCATTTTGATACATTCTTATATATATATATTAATTTTGATGATTTTTATTCAACCTTTCCATGAACTTTTTGATCTGTCAAAAAGGAGAGAAATATGGAGTATATACTTAATGAATTAATTATTAAGATGCTCATCAATTTGATGCTTGAAAAATTAATGAAAGGAATATGAAGTATATGCTTAATGAATTAATTATTAAGATACTCATTAATTTGATGCTTAAAATATTAATACTCATTTATAATATGTGCAATGAATTAAAGACTAATTAAGAACATTCATGAAGTATGCACTCATGTATTTGATCTAATACTTCATGATATATATTGGCAAAATGCATTGAAATACATCATCTATTTTTATTAAGCATATACTCAAAGTTTTGTCATCATCAAAAAGAGGAAAATTGTTGATCCTAGATTGATTTTGATGATAACAAAAGCATTTGAGTATAGATTGTTAAATTACTAATGTTGTTTGTGAGGATGTGTAGTTGTATATCTCAAAAGCTCACAAATTATATCTTTCAAGAGGTTATAATAAAAATTAAATCAAGGCAAAAAAGCAAATCTAGCCTATAAATTAATTTAGAGAAAAAAGGATCGCAAAACAATCTTTGGCACGCATGGTACGCAAACTGGGTCAATCCAGTCTGGAACTGAGCCAATCTAGTCTCAGTAAAAGCAAAAGATAGAAAGTCAAATTTTCAATACTTAGGGGACTGAGCCGACCCAATAACCGTAATGGCTAGTTTTCTGCAATTCTTCAAATGGCTAGTTTTTCACTCCAACGGTTATTTCAGCCCTTCCAACGATCAAAACTCCTTCTTAAACCACTTTCAAGTATATAAAAGACTAAAAAAATATTTGAAAAGTAAGATTAAAAAATTTTAAAGTAAAAATTATTTTGGATTTAAAAGATTTTTATTGCACATCAAAAAGAGAAGAAAAAGAGAGGAACTAAGCATTAATTTTAGAGGGCATTCAAGAATTATCTTCCACAACATCTCAAGCAACCCTCAGCATCATTTGAAGAGAAGTGAAGCTTCAAAAGAGTACATATTCAGCCACTTCTTCGAGCTTCAAAGAGTTCTTTTTGTTTTTATTTTTATACTAAATTTTTTATATATTATATTTTTATTTCTTTATAAGTTTCTTTGGAAAAAGAAACTTGAGGATTAGGCCCATCTAAGTCCGAAATTAGATTGTATAGATTTTGGTTGATGAGCCCGTAAAACCAATTGGGTTGATAGTGAATTTGGAAAAACTATCAGTGTAGGATTGTGGTTGGTGAGCCCGGCAAAACCAACTGAATTTATTTGTGATCCCGGATGAAAACAAACGCACTGTAATCTAGGAATTATAGTAAAATTCCCAAGGGGATAGCTTGGAGAGTGGATACAGGAGCAGGTTGCTCCGAACCACTATAAAAATCTTGATGTATTTGCATTGTATTTTTGCTTTCCTTGCCTTCGTTACTTGCTTTATATATTTGTGTTATCTAGTTGATTTTAATTTCACTGCTGCATTGCATATCCACCACAAATACTAAAGTTCTATTAATTAAAAGCATATTATAGAATTAAAGTTTAATTTGGCTAAGATTTTTTTAAAAGAATCTAATTCATCCTTTCTCTTGAGTTGCTACCTCTGGGCAATATGCTTAACCATGCATCCTCCAAATTGATCCCTTCCACACCTTATAAATTATGAATAGGTGGAATCTTGACATGAGTAATTTTAATCCTAAAAGTCTACTGCATATGTTCATGATCCCTCACAACACTTCTAAGTGTTTAAAAGTAGAAAAATCCTAAGTGAAAACTCTCCTTCATCCTATTATTGCATACAAAGCATTTGCACTGTCAATATTATGTGTTTTCCATTCTATACTTGACCTAGACCAAGTTCTAAGTGATGAAGAGCATGTGTTCAACCCCTCAAGATCCAAGAATTCTATACTTTGTACACTCACTACAACAAATAATGCAATTTGCGACCAAAAAAGTCATCGCCAAAAGACAATATTTGGTTGCTAAAACTTTTAAGTTTTAGCAACCTAAACACATGGTCGGTAATTTGATCGTGGAAGCCCCATCGCCAATTGTTGAAAGACCAATTTTGTATTTGGTTGGAAAATATGAATGTAAGGCAACCAAACCGGATGGAGTTGGAAAAAATAAAAACCTTCAATGATGAATTATTTAATCACAAAATGATCAAATTTTCATCGCAAAAAATGATATTGGTCAACAAAAACTTAACAACTATTACACGTGACCATTCATTCGCCACCAAAATAGTTGGTCGCAAAAAAAGTTATCAATGCCAACCATTTGTTTTGGTCATGAAATGTTAAGAAAAATCGAATGCCTATTCTATGAAACAAGCCATTTGCCACCAAAATAATTGGTTGCAAAAATTCTTATCCTTACCAACCATATTTTGGTCACAAAAAGTTTAGTATAGCATGCACAACCGTTTACTTTTGGTCAGCATTAAACTACGGTGGTTATTATGAAAAACCATTACCAACCAACTTTTTGATGGCACAAAAGCAAAGAATTTTAACAACCAAATTTTTGGTAAAAATCTTTTTTTTTTGCCAGCATATCTATTAGATATCTTTGCATGGCCCTGTTCCTGGTATCACATAATATTCAAACATATATTTTTACTGATATATCTCTTTATAACTAAGAATCCACAGAATCAATCAAACTTGACATATTGCAAGTGAAAAACATCCAAATACTTCTAATTGTAAATAAATTTATCAATATATACATACAATAATCCATAACATAGATCTATGATATCCAAACTATCATTATAGGAAATTGCTGACATAATAAAATACAAACACCGATTCTTCAAAAGATCAAACATATGCACACAAACAGGTAACAAAATAATCGAATAGCATGAGTTGAATCTGGCAAAATTCCAACTTCAGTTGTAGTTACTCAGCAACCTGCAAGATCCAAAATCAGCAACCTGCAAGGCCCAAAATCAGCATCCAAAATTAGCAACCTGCATGACAAGTACAAATAATATAAGAAACTTAAAGATACATAATCTCTGCAGAAGTTAACTTATACTCTTACCTTCAAATTAAAAATAAAAAACCAACATGTTTTCAGGACATGAGTATTTGTGCCAATAATAATTGAGAATGATACATAATACTGATTTTCATCCAGTACCTAACAAAAGGACCCTTGTCCCAAGTTTTGGTTGAAAACCCAAATGGTGAAGCTGTCTGATGAGATGAGTTTCAGCTTATGTGTGGGTCGCGTACTTACAGACTCGGATGCTTAATAATCTTGTCATTGCGGTAGTTGCATTAAGACAGGTTGCCTTGCCAAAGGATCCAAACTCAACCACAATCGGAGAACGGAAATCAGGTTTGGCATTCTTAAAGCAAGTTTAAATTAATTTCTATGTTTCTGCACCTGGTGCTCCAAAGTGCTCCGATTTGACTTTAAGAATATTTTAGAGGGTTTTTAAAGATTTAATCAAGAATTTCAAGAAGAATTTCGAGCAACCAACGGAATCTGCTATCGTCACACATCTAAAAGCCCACCTGCATTGCCCTTTTTTTAAATTCTTTTTCTTTAACAGCCCTATCCAATATGGATAGGGGTGTGAATGGGTTGGGTAGGATCAGGTCACGTGTGACTCCAATCCGACCTGGTTTCTTGATCGGATCTAAATATTGGACCCAAACCTAGTCCAATAAAAGATCGGATCGGATCGGATCCATGATCAAATTTTTTAACCCAACGGATCATTCAGGTCAGGTCAGGTCCATACATACCCCGACCCGGATCCATGAAATATAGATCCGATTCGGGTCTGGATCTGGATTGGTTCATAAGTCGGGTCAAACATGAACTAAGACAAATAATTGTAGTTCATAGGGTGACAAGATACTACTCCAAAACAAAAAAATTAAATCGGTGTTGGTGCCGCCACTGGGTTTGTTAGCCACCTTAAATTGTTGCTGGTGATTTGTACCATAAATGTGGAAAGCTTGTAGGACCATCATGTGAATGAAGCTGGCTTCCAATCTTTTCCTTCCTGACTGCATTCATGCCTTGCTACTGCCACTTCCTATTACTTTAATCTATTAGCCTCAAGCCTCCTTAGTGCAGATGAACTTAGCTTCTCCCTACCTGTTCCTCCGGATAGCAGATCAATAACTTCAATCCATAATAAATCTAGCTGTAGATTAGTTGATCAGCAAACAAGCTATTCAACTTCATAATAAAAAGAAATAGAATAGAAGCCAAAGACATCACTATTATCAGATTCATGGAGGCTCAGAGATGAACTTCATCAAAGGAAAACATGAAAAAAACAACGAAATGTCAGGAATTACACACCTTTAACTGTGGTAGACCTTTCTCAGCTCTCTTCCTGTTCACAGAGAGCCTACCACCCAAAGTCTTCTTGCTAGACATCAACATCACGATGATGATATGGCAATACCAAACAAAAAATTTAAGCTCAGTTTACTATTAAATTCCCAACAAAAAAGACTATACATGGGTTTAGGTCAAATAGAGTTCGGGTCTAATATTGGATACAGGTCGGGTTGGATCGAGATTTGTGCATCTACCACCCAATTCTGAGCACCAGATTTGTGCTTCAGAACAAAGTGGAACTCTTGCAAATAGTTCACCCACTTGATATGCCTTCGGCTTAGCTTTTCCTGACCATTGATGTATTTGAGGGCTTCATGATCAGTGTATAAGATGAACTCCCTTTGAACTAAATAATGACGCCATTGCCGAAGTGCGCAGATCACCGCATAGAATTCTACAACATATGTTGAATAATTCAATTTAGATCCAAACAATTTTTTGCTATGGAAACAAACATACCGCCCCTCTTGACTGAGAACTCCACTGACTCCAGTAGAGGATGCATCACACTCCACTTCGAAAACCTTGGTGAAATCAGGAAAGGCAAGGACATTAACAAAGGTTATTTTAATTTGATTTTTCAAAAGCAACCTGTGCCACAGGTGTCCATTGAAATCGCCATCCTTTCATGCAATCAATCATAGGAGACACAATAGAAGAAAATCCATGGATGAATCTACGGTAGAAAGATGCTAGGCCATGAAAGCTTTGGACTTCAGAGATGCTGTGCGGCACCGACCAGTTCTGAATAGCCTGGATCTTGGATGAATCAGCCTGCAACCCTTTGGAGGAGACAATATAGCCTAGAAAGGACAAGCTATCCGCCACAAAATTGCACTTCTTGGGATTGGCGAATAACTTCTCTCTTCTCAGTGTACTAAGGATCTCCGTAAAATGCTGTAAGTGATCCTTTAAAATAGAGCTGTAAATAAGTATATCATCAAAGTAAACCACAACGAATTTACCAATATACGATTGCAGCACATGGTTCATCAGTCTCATGAAAGTACTCGGTGCGTTGGAAAGTCCGAACGGCATCACCATCCATTCATACAAGCCCTCTCTTGTTTTGAAGGCTGTCTTCCACTCGTCCTCAAGTCTGATTCACAATTGATGGTAGCCACTCTTCAAATCGATCTTGGAGAATATCTTGGCTCCAGCAAGTTGATCAAGCATATCGTCCAGCCTTGGGATTAGAAATCAGTATTTGATAGTGATCTGATTGATGGTGACCCGATTGATGGCTCGGCTGTCGATGCACATACGCCACGAACCATCTTTCTTTGGAACTAGCAAGACAGGTACTGTGCATGGACTCATGCTTGGACAGATGTATCCTTTGTCTAACAGCTCCTAGACCTGTCGCTGCAGCTCCTCATATTCAGCTGGGCTCATACGATACGCCGGCTTGTTTGATAGACTTGCTCCAGGAATAAGGTCAATGTGGTGTTGAATATTTTGTTCCGGTGGTAATCCTACAAGCAAGTCTTCAAGAAATATATCAGCAAATTTCTTGAGAATAGGACGTACCTGGGTTGGAATGTCATGCTCGACTAATTTGCCCTTTTCCACCACTGTTAGCAAGTAGCTGGCCTCCACTACCTCCATTAGACATGCATGTTTTGTCAAAAGATTGATGTTGGACTTCCGATTTTGGTTTGGATAACTGCTCTTCCTTCATCGGCACTAAAGTAATCTTCTGCTTGTCTTTGAAGAATGTATATATATTCCATCGGCCATCATGAGTGATATTGCGGTCATATTGCCACGGCCTCCCTAGAAGTAGATGGTAGGCATCCATGGCTACTACATCACACCAAACACTATCATACTTCTGCCTAATGGAGAAAGATACAAGACAGCGACTATCAATAATGACTTCACTTTCTTTTTTGAACCATGGAAGTTTGTATGGCCGAGGATGTTTTTCTGTTGACAGGTTCAGCTTCTTGAAGGCCTCCAGGAAGATAATATTCTCGCAGCTACCACCATCGATAATTACCTTACAAACTTCGTAATTGTACAACAGGTAGGAAAAATATTTGTTCGCCTCCAATCTTCTTCTTTTCTTGGAGCTAGCAAGCTCTTTCGCACGAGGGCTTCTCCGCTATCTCCCAAAAGCACAGAATCATCCTCACCACCAGTTTTATCATATGCGGGTTCTTGATCTTCATCAGTAGGTTCTTCAATTAATAGCTATTTTCCGGGATGACCAGCAAGTTTCCGGCACTCGTTCTGGATATGCCCAATCTCGCCATAATTAAAGCATTTAATCGTAGAAGATCCTGCTTGAATTGGTCTTGGAGGTCTCGTATCAGTAGTACGAATAGGAGGGGTAGGGGCTGGGTTGCGCCGTATATCCCTTTGATTATCAGTTGTCGGTGCTCAATTGGTTCGCAGGGGAGGTTCGGGTCAGGGGAAAGATCTTCGCCGCAATTGCTCCTCAGCCACCACAGCCCTATGGTATGCTTCTTTGACTGTCCATATGGTGTGAAGTCGCAGGGCATCTTGGATTTGTTGTTGTAGGCCTCCGAGATATCGTGCGACCATCTGCTCCTCGCTTTCAGCTTTATCATTTCGCGCCATCAGCTGATAGAATTCCTCTGTATAATCATCAATGGATTTAGGGCCTTGCCGAAAATTCTGCAGGTGTTGATATAGAGTTTGGGTATAGTTGAACGGTAGAAATTGTTCTCTTAATGCCTTCTTCATCTTCTCCCAATCTTGAATTTTTGGTTTGCCCCTGCACTCCCGGGTTTTCTTCAATTGCTGCCACCAAGCAAAAGCACGATCAGATAATTTAAGAGCAACAAGTTTTATCCTTTTGTTGTCAGGAACCTCTTTGTATTCAAAGATGCGCTCGATTTGATCTAGCCAATCAAGGAACACATCCATTTGTAGACTATCCGAATATTCAGGTAAATCTACTTTGATTGAGTCAAATTAACGGATTGATTGCTCGAACAATTCTCCATGACCCTCTCGTCGGCGTGTGGGAAAATCCCTATGAAAGAGATTTTCGAAATCTGACAACTCTCCTTCAGATCTACGATCATCGGGTTTCGCCTCAGATCTCATATCCCAGATTTTCAACTGCATAAGACGTGCAGCTAGAACCGTCAATTGTCTCCTCAAATCTTCGCACTCCAACATCAGGTCCCGTTCTCATTGCATAATTTTTTCGCGGACTACTGTTTGATTCGCTGGTTGAGTCTTCTTGTGACCGCCACCAACCATCTGAACTACAAGGAAGAATTACTGCTCACGGATCTGAAGGGCTCTGATACAAACTGACGCAGCCAAGATGCGACAATCGTTGGGGAAGAAGATGGAAGATGCATGAAACAAAAGAAAACGGAAGAAATAGGAAGAAAATCTCCTCTCAGAATTTTATTTAATAAATTTGGAATAGACTGACTAAAATGAAGGCCAAGAGCCTTATTGAAGGGAAAAACCCTATTTTCTCGATGCAAGTTCGTTCAGATCTGATTGAATCAAGAGAGATGTTTCAAAAAATTTTCTCTAAGATTCTAATCAGATCTGAGACTCTTCAGATCTGATCTTATTGATCTGATAAAAAAAAATTAAATTAAATTAAATCTAATTTAATCATACCTTTGTTATGGGTAATCCTATTACCCTGTGATGATCCCGATGTTTGCCTGAAGTTCTAGATGTAGCCACGCAAGCGCCTGATCTCTACCGATATCCACTCGGATAGGATCTGGAGATCTTCTTTTCAATCTATCCTCCAAAAATCAGATCTGGATCTGATCTTGAAGGTTTTCAAAAATGACTTTCGAAGATCAACCATTGTCTCTTGCAGCAGTGCTGCCTTCCTTTACTGTCGCCTTTCACTTGCTTGGATCACATCTAACTCGTGCCCGAAGCCTCTTGGGCGTGGAGAGGAGAGAGGACCAGAGGGTGGCGTGGAGGGTGAAGGGCTTTATGGCGTGGGCTAAAGCAGAAGCTCTCTTAATCTAGGCGCAGACAGGGATTTTATAAACCCTGCTGCACCATGTAGTGCCACATCATCCCGACCAATCACGGCCTTTTGTGCAATCAGATCTACATCTGATTGGTAGGATGATATTATCTGATCTAATCAGATTAGAGTCCCTCAAAACTCTCCTTAGATGGCGCCAAGACTAGTCAAACAGAACTCCTTGAAGCCATCTAGGTTGATTCCCTGAAGCAACTAGAGTCCCATCTGTATGGGACTCCAATCCTTATCCACATGGGGCGCACCCTTTATCTGTCTACCTTTTAGCAGAGGGACAACGGTCAAAGTTCTCTCCTATGGGTGCATGACACATGGGCAGATGTCTAAGTATCAAAGGTCAATATTTGACCAAAATCCAAAGATAAGATTTAGCAGATGACGAAAAATGGCAGGTGTTGTCTCAAATTTATCTCATAAATTAAGATAACCCTTTTCTGACCTGGACAAGCTCCAGTCAGACCAAATAAAAATTCCTGAGTGAGCCCAAACACATTTGGCTCAGTTGAAACAAGCTTTAATGATTGTTAAAGGAGAACATTAGGCTCAATCATATGCTAGCACGATTTTCTTGAACCTAATTGAATCTTATTCAAATCAATTGAACTGAGTTAATCCAATTGATGATATTCAGATCCAAACCTTTGTTTTTGTGATCTAGTTAGATTCAGTTCCTATGGTAATGGGATATATCGCGATCTCTATCATTGACATCATCGAAACATCTTCCGATGGATCAGAACTTTTCTGATTCAGACTAGTATGATCGATCATCAAATTATTCTAATTGCTCCCAAAATCCACCAGTGACACCTACAGCATATGGTGGTAACCCATCAGAACTGAAAGCAAACCTTTCGGTGCAGTTACCTGTGTAATTAAGTTCCTCTATCTTGAGCCCCGACCGGATTAGGGTTGAGGTGATCTCGTCAAACCCTAATATCCGTCATATGAATTAATCATTCGATTCAAGTCCAATATGAAAATCCTAATAGAAACTCTTTCTATTATTTCACTCTGCCATAGCCATAGACTTATGGACTCGATTCTCATGATCATCATAGGGTTGCTCCTCTTCTACCGAGGTAAATAGATCCCTTATTGGTGCAATCCAATTCCTACAATGAACATGCTATAGACAACATACACCTCAGGATTCCGAATGGCTAGAAGACCGAGTCATGGTGTAGTCAAACTATAACACCCTCAAGGTGAACTGCCGATGCACCTCAGGTCAAAGAACCAGACACACCACTGCAGCTTCGAGCCAGTCATCGACGAGAAGGTAAACTTCCTCATGACTGCTCGAGGTGGTCACACTCAGTGCCCTCGTTTTCTAATGAGTACCTATACTCTCGCTCCGATATCTCTACACCGTAGACTCAAGACTTATCTATCCTAAAAAAGCGATCGTACACCAACCTTTCGGATCAATCACCATCCTCATGATGATCCTACGATCGAGAGCATTTTATGAGTTAATAATGAAAATTCATATCTTAAATTTTCAACTCTTAAAAATATGAACCATCATTACCATTAACTTAAGGGATATATCACAGACACTTTTAAATACACACTACGATAGAAAATAATCCATTTTATTATTTATAGTTAAAATTATAATTTTACCCTTAGATGTGTATTACAAGTGTCAGCCAATCTGACTTCTAGGGCACACATATCTAACAAACTCCCACTTAATCTAAAGCCAATTGGCTACAAATCTAAGTCCCATCTTCTCAAGGTGAGCTTCGATCTTCTCCTGGCCTAACGGCTTTGTAAGTGGATCTGCCACATTATCTGCAGAGTCGACTCTCTTGACCTTGACGTAACCTTTCTCGAGGTAATCGCGGATGAGGTGATATCACCGCTCGATGTGCTTGGATTTCTGGTGAGACCTCGGCTCCTTAGCAAGGACTATGGCGCCATTATTGTCGCAGTACAGAGGAATGGCATCTGATGGCATCACTCCGATCTCTACGGCAAATTTCTTGTACCAGAATGCCTCCTTCGTAGCTTCTGACGCAGCGGTGTACTCTGCTTCCATGGTAGAATCTGCTATCACTGTCTGCTTGAAACTCTTCCAACTGATAGCACCACCATTACACACAAATAGACTCCCAGATGTCGACTTTCGATCATCTATATTAGACATAAAATCCGAGTCTGTATACCCTTGGACTTTGAGTTCTCCATTATCAAAAACCAACATATCCTTAGTTCTTCTTAAGTACTTAAGAATATATTTCACAGAAGTCCAATGTTCTTCACCTGGATTTGACTGATATCTGCTCGTGACACTCACAGCATGGGCTATATCAGATCGTGTACATAACATGGCATACATGAGGCTCCCTATTGCTGAAGCATAAGGAATCTTGCTCATGCGTTCAATCTCCTCTGGTGTGTTGGGACACATTTTCTTGGAGAGATGAATGTCATATCTGAAGGGTACTAATTCCCTCTTGGAGTTTTCCATGTTAAACCTCTTTAACACTTCCTCTATGTACATCTTCTATGAAAGACCTAGCATCCTATTCGGTCTATCTCTATTGATCTTAATTTCTAGAATGAATGATGCTTCTCCTAAGTTTTTCATGGAGAATTCTTTAGATAACCACATTTTAACTATGGTCAATATGGGAATATCATTCCCAATAAGAAGAATATCATTCACGTATAGTATGAGGAAGACAATAGCACTCCCACTAACCTTTTTGAAAATATATGGTTCCTCCTCGTTTTTGATGAAACCAAATAATTTGATCACATCATTAAACGAGTATTCCAGCTCCGAGATGCTTGCTTAAGTCCATATATGAACCTTTGCAGCTTGCATACTTTGTGATCAGTATCACTGAATGTGAAACCTAGCGTCTGTTCCATATAGATATCTTCCTCAAGGTATCCATTTAATAACGTCATTTTTCCATCCATTTGCCGTATTTCATAATCGAAATAGGCTGCAACAGCAAGCAATGTGCAGATGGATTTTAACATAGCTACTGGCGAAAAAGTATCCTGATAGTCAATGCCTTCACACTGACTATACCCTTTTGCCACTAATCTAGCTTTGAATGTCTCCACATTCTCATCTGCACCAATCTTTCTCTTACAGATTCATTTACACCCAATAGGTACTATACCTTTTGGTGGATCTACCAAGGTCCAGACTTGATTTGAGTGCATCGAGTCAATTTCTGACTTCATTGCCTCTAACCATTTCTCGGAGTCGATATCTGATATTGCCTCATCATAGGTTTTGGGATCATCACCATGAATCCCATTACCTACGAGGAACATTTCCTCTACTTCCTCTGAAATAGTACTTAAGTACCTCTTAGGGAGACGAAAAATCCTTTTCGATCTACGAGGTGAAGGTAGTAATTGTATTGGCTTAACCTGATTTGGTTCCACAGGATCCTTAGCTCGTTGCTTTTGTGAGACTTTCTCCTCGAGCTTGATCTGCTTTCCAATGCCGCCATCTTGAATAAATTATTTTTCAAGAAAGATGACATGCATGCCGACTCACAATCACATTATGGTCTTCTAGAATATAGAAATAATATCCTAATAATTCTTTAGGATATCCTATAAATCGAGCTCTTAAGGACCTATAGTCTAACTTGTCTGCTTGTTGTATTTTGACATGAGTCGAACAACCCCAAATTCTGAGATGACTAGAATTTGGTTTCTTACCATGTCATATCTCATACGGTGTGGTAGGAACGATTTTAGAGGAAACCCTATTCAGCATATATATAGCAATTAACAGACTATGTTCCTAAAGAAAATCAAGAAGGTCTGTGAAGCTCATCATGAATCGGACCATATCTAATAAAGTTCGGTTCCTCCATTCTGAAACTCCGTTGAGTTGAGATATTCCAGATGGAGTCCATTGAGAGACTATGCCATTTTGCTTGAGATAGTCTAGAAATTTCTGACTAAGGTATTCACCTTCTCGATCTGATCGAAGAACCTTAATGGATTTTTCAGTTTGCTTTTCGACTTCATGTCTGAATTCCTTGAACTTTTCAAAGGCTTCAGACTTGTGTCTCATAAAATACACGTACTCATACCGAGATAAATCATTGGTAAAGATTATGAAGTAGACAAAATTGCCTCTAGCTAGCACATCAAATGGGCCGCACACATCAGTATGTACTAGGGCAAGTAGATCCATGGCCCTTTTTCCATGTCCTACAAAAGGGAGTTTAGTCATTTTGCCATGAAGACATGATTCACAAATTGGATATGACTCGGAAGTCAACGGACTCAATAGCCCGATTTTTCTAATTTATTAACCCTATCTTCTGCTATATGACCTAACCTTAGGTGCCATAGATACCTATCGTTTGGACTATCCCTGGATTGTTTTACAGTATTCACATTTTGCTCGATATTAAAGACAGATACATCAATATGTAACTGATAGAGACCGTTAATAAGAAAACCACTTACAATTTTATTTCTTTCATAAAGAATATTACAATGGTCCTTAAGAAAACTAATTACATAGCCTTCTTATACTAAATATGAAACAGAAATCAAATTCCTGCTTGCGGCAGGCACATAATAACAATCCCTAAGTACTAAATCTAAGCCAGATGGTAGTCGAAGAGAGTAGGTTCCCACGGCCACAGCAGCAACCCTTGCTCCAATTGCGATGCGTAGGATCATCTCACCATCCCTCAGCCTCCTGCTATCCTCAAGACCTTGCATGGAAGTGCACAAATGAGCACTAGAACCAGAGTCAAGCACCCAACTGGATGCAGAAGAAACCATAATGTTAGATTCAATAACGAGCATACCTCCAGAAGGACCCGTCTCCTTATTCTTTAGGATGGCCAGGTATATAGGACAGTTCCGCTTCCAATAGCCGTCAGTATTACAATAGAAACACTTTCCTTTGTTAGCGGCCTTCTTCTTCAGCTCTGTCTTCCTTTTCTTTCCACCTTCCACCTTCTGCCTTTTCACAGACTTCTTCCTCTTTCCAAAAGACTTTCTCTTGAAAGAAGTCCGTTCCATAGCAAGTACTGAGCCTTTGAACCTTTCATAGAAAGCTCAGCAGTAACCAGCATATTCATAAGCTCGGCCAGAGTATTCTGAAGTTTATGCATATAGTAGTTTATGATAAACTGCCCATATGCATCAGTCAAGGATTGTAGAATTATATCATTCTGCAGATCCTGGTCTAACTTCACTCCAAGCTTCTCAAGCTCTTCCAAGTTCTTGATCATCATCAGACAATAATCTTGGACTGACTGCTCATCACGCATTTTAACCTTAAACAGTCGTTTAGTGATCTGATATTTGGCTGCGCGACTCTGTTCACCAAACAACTCTTACAGGTGAGCCAACATTTGGCGGACAATCTTGATATCTTCATGTTGGCACTGAAGCTCATCAGACATCGAGCCCAACATGTAGTATCTGACCTTGTTATCTTCATCCATCCATTTGTCAAGAGATGCTCACTGTTCAGCGAACGGACAAGCTGGTAAGATGGGGGGATCCTGGTCCAATACATGAGTCAACTTTTCGAAAGCCAAAACGATTTTGAAGTTCCGAAGCCAATCCTTATAATTGGATCCGGTCAGTCTATGGGTGTCCAGGATACGAGCTAGTGGGTTAGACGTAGACATTTTCCTTTTTTCCTGTAGAGAGTCAAAGTTTCTAGTTAGATTTTATAATTAAGACTTGACCAATTTATTTAGGGGTTTGATTTTTAAACAAATTAGCTCCCACTATTTTCTCGGATCCCTATACTCCCTCTATAGAGATGCGAAAATCTCCATGATTACTGATTTCTAGTGGTGGTGCAATCCCACCAACTGACTCATCATCTCACCTAACAGTTATTGATGATGGGTTAGCCAATGAGTGAATAACTCTTGTCCAATAATTCTCTAATCATGGTATACCCAAGCTTGGTCTCTAATTCATGAATCTCACCATGCCCGGAATATTAATCCACTCCTTAATTAAGTCAGACCCACGATTTACATAAATTGGATTCCTAATTGGGTCTCTCACCATATCCAAAAAATTAAGCCCAATCCATCCTCCAGCCCATAGCATTCAATGCCTAATAGACATGGTTGCGTCTTTCCGATGCAACTGAACCACTGTGACCAACCGAGAACAATCAAACCCAAAAAGAGCCCACACATCTACAATAGTGGAAGACCTTAGACTTAATCTTTTCTTAGGAAAATTTGATTTAGGTCTCTTTAAACTCGACTTAACATAGCCATAACCATTATGACTAACCTAGTGGCATGGGTTAGCTCAGATTATTAGCCATCTTAGATCAGGACTGAGCCGACAAATATGACCAGGTAAGTGAGACCAGTGGAAGGGATATGCCATTAACTCGACAAGAACGCATTCGAGTCGAGTAGCTCCCAATTAAAAACCAGTGGGTTGTATCTGCTAAACTTACCTTAGACACCAAATTGTTGAGTCAGAACCAATCGGATTAGCCTACAATCCAGACTCTAACCACTCAGCCTAATTAGGTCTTTAACTTGATCGATCACACATGTGACTCAACCTTGACCCAGACTTAATCCTATTAGGCTGGTCAATTTAAGCACTCTTGATCCCATCTAACCGACTCTTGATTCAGTTTGATCAACCGCTAGACCTAATTAAGCTATCCAAGCCCGAACCCAATTTTATGAGTATGGCTTAGATATGAAAATTCTCAATTTTAGACCTAATGTATTTCATAATCTTAATTCTTAATTAAGTTTAGGGTTCATAAGCAAAACATGTAAATAAAATCCTAAGATTTCAGGATCTAGGATTTTACAGAAAATAAATTTTTGATTTCTGATTAAGGACGAACATGCAGCACCCCTACACATCATAAAAACACCCCATCGAATGGGAGGAGAGGGCCTTTAAACCCTACTTCATTCTTATGATCGGATGGCCAAGGAGAACGTCTTAATCAGAAACATGATAAATTTACAAAACTAGTTAGATCTACATATATATCATATATATAAAAATTGATCTAACTTAAAAACATGTTTTGCATACATCTCATGTGTCATATCATGCATGTTTTCATATCTAAATTATCTCATAAACATCTAAAAAATAAAATTTAAATTTGATCATATCAAATTAAATTTATTCAAGATAATTTTATAGAACTATTCTACAACTAGTCTAAACATGCATCTATCATATCTCATATAAAAATTAAATAAATTTATTTTCTATTTTCTAGATCTAATTATAACATTTATAATATCAAAAAATAGTAAATAAATAAATCTAAAAAAAATATATAATTAATCAAATTAAAATTATGATCATCCTAAACTATACATAGAACAATTCTATTCCTAATATAGTCATGCATTTCATACATCTTAGATCTAGATTATTTAATTTTTATTTTTTCTGATTTCAGATCTAATCACATCTCATGTGACATCTGAAATCATCTAATTATCAGATCAAAATTAAAATAAAATCAGGTCTAATAAATTTTGGAACCTGACTTTGATACCAATTGAAAGAAAAAATCCTATTTTTTCGATGCAGGTTCGTTCAGATCTGATTGACTCAAGAGGAATGATTCAAAAATTTTTCTCTAAGATCCTAATCAGATCTGAGACTCTTCATATCTGATCTTATTGATCTGATAAAAGAAAAATAAAATAAAATAAAATATAATTTAATCATACCTTTGTTATGGGTAACCTATTATCCTGTGATGATCCCGATGTTTGCCTGAAGTTCTGAATGTAGCCACGCAAGCGCCTGACCTCTACCGGTATCCACTCGGACAAAATCTGAAGATCTTCTCCTTTTCAATCTATTCTGTAAAAATCAGATCTAGATCTGATCTTGAAGATCTTCAAAAATGGCTTTTGAAGATCATCCATCGTCTCTTGTAGTAGTGCTGCCTTCTTCTTTTCCTGTCGTCTTTCACTTGCTTGGATCACACCTAACTCATGCCCAAAGCCTCTTGGACGTGGAGAGAAGAGAGAGGACCATAGGGTGGCAGGGAGGAGGGTGAAGGGCTTTATGGCGTGGGCTAAAGCAGAAGCTCTCTTAATCTAGGCGCAGATAGGGTTTTTATAGACCCTGCTGCGCCATGCAGTGCCACATCATCCCGATCAATCACGGCCTTTTGTGCAATCAGATCAAAATCTGATTGGTGGGATGATATCATCTGATCTAATCAGATTAAAGTCCCTCAAAACTCTCCTTAGATGGCGCCAAGACTGGTCAAACAAGACTCCTTGGCGCCATCTAGGTTGATTTCCTAAAGCAACTGGAGTCCCATCTGTATGGGACTCCAATCTTTATCCACATAGGGCGCACGCCTCCCTAAGCGTACACCCTTTATCTGTCTACCTTTCAGCAAGAGGACAACGGTCAAAGTTCTCTCCTATGGGTGCATGACACATGGGCAGATGTCTAAGTGTCAAAGGTTAACATTTGACCAAAATCCAAAGACAAGATTTAGCAGGTGATGGAAAATGGCAGGTGTTGTCTCAAATTTATCTCATAAATTAAGACAACCCTTTTCGGATCTGGACAAGCTCCAACCAGACCAAATAAAGATTCCTAAGTAAGCCCAAACATATTTGGCTCAGTCGAGACAAGCTTTAATGATTGTTAAAGAAGAACATTAAGCTCAATCGTGTGCTAGCACGATTTCTTTGAACCTAATTCAATCTTATTCAAATCAATTGAATTGGGTTAATCCAATTGATGATATCCAGATCCAAGCCCTTGTTTATATGATCCAGTTAGATTCAGTTCCGTATGGTAATGGGATATGTCGCAATCTCTATCATTGACATCATCGAAACACCTTCCGATGGATCAAAACTTTTCTGATTCAGACAACTAGTATGATCGATCATCAAATCATTCTAATTGCTCCCAAAATCCACCAATGACACCTAACAGCATATGGTGGCAACCCATCAGAACTGAAAGCGAACCTCTCGGTGCAATTACCTGTGTGATTAAGTTCCTCTATCTTGAGCTCCAACCGGATTAGGGTTGAGGTGATCTCGTCAAATCCTAATATCCGTCATATGAATTAATCATTCAATTCAAATCTAATGTGAAAACCCTAATAGAAACTCTTTCTATTATTTCACTCTACCATGGCCATGAACTTTTGGACTCGATTCTTATGATCATCATAAGACTGCTCCTCTTCTATCGAGATAAATAGATCCCCTATTGGTGCAATCCAATTCCTACAATAAACATGCTATAGCCAACATACACCTCAAGGTTCCGAATGGCTAGGAGACCGAGTCATGGTGTAGTCAAACTATAACACCCTCAAGATGAACTGCCGATACACCTCAGATCAAAGAATCAGACACCACTGCAGCTTCGGGCCAGTCATCGACGAGAAGGTAGACTTCCTCATGACTGCTCAAGATGGTCACGCTCAGTGCCCCCATTCTCTAACGAATACCCGTACTCTCGCTCCAGTGTCTCTATACCGTAGACTCAAGAATCATCTATCCTAAAGAAGCGATCGTACACCAATCTTTCGGATCAATCACCATCCTCATGATGATCCTACGGTCGAGAGCATTTTATGAGTTAATAATGAAAATTTATGTCTTAAATTTTCAACTCTTAAAAATATGAACCATCATTACCATTAACTCAAGGAATGTATCATAGACATTTTCAAATACACACTGCGATAGAAAATAACCCATTTTATTATTTATAGTCAAAATTATAATTTTGCCCTTAGATATGTATTATAAGTGTCAGCCAATCTAGCTTCTAGGGCACACATATCTAACACTTATTTATAGCTAAGAACCTTAATTCAGAAGTAAAAGGACTCCTAAACCAAGTTACAAAAGAAATCCTAAACGAAATCAAAAAAAATAAAATAAAATAAAGTCAAAAATCAGACTCCTACTTGGACTAGGAAACCTAATAACTTTGCGCACTACCGTAGGCCTGTCAGACAATAAAAATTGATCCCAAAATTTATGGTGGCAGTGAAGCTGCCAAGCCTGTAGGACTCGGAAAGAGATTTTCAGAATAGGTTCATAATAAAGATTCTAACATCGGATGATAAAATTGTGGTCGTTCTAGCTCGGCAGTGTCAGAACCCTGCAAAAATCGGTGCAATCAGGTCGAATTCACATCCTTTCAGGTCCGATCCCTCAAATTCATATATTTGTCGGCTAAGACGTCTGCGTCACGGACTGTCATAAAGGTGATGATGAAAATAATTCTAAAAGCTCGGGAGACTTCTTTTCTACTCTAAAATTAATAACAGGCTTTTCAAGTAGAAGAACCACATAACACTTCTGAAAAACAATTTATGACTATTTATTTCTTGGCTATTATATTCAAAAAAAGTGTTTATACTGTATATGGTTGTCATTTTTATCCCTCAAATGTGTTATTAGCTATCATTTGTTTGTTCTTATGGAATCCAGAAATATCATTGTAATTATATGCTCTGCATCCTTTGTTCAAATAAGAGAACAAGGATGGAGAACATAGTGAGGGATGCATAGGGAGTTCACAAAACCAATCATGATATAGCGAAGAGGAAGGGGAGGAAGAAGGAAATGACTGCCTTCCTCATCCCCATACCAGTCAAGCAGGCCTTCAAGCAACCAGCCTCCACTACAGCTATTACAGCTATAAATGGGAGATTCAAGGTAACAAACTAACAATATAAAGATGGATTTCTCTTAAGAACTTGGCAATCAGGAGTTTTCTAAGTTCTTTACTAGTATCAACAAACTTCTAACAGGAGCTTCACAAACACCATTGGAGTCTACTTGAAACCTGAATGGACTCATTGGGTCTTTGTCCAAATCCTATTCGTTAGCTTTATTCTAGTGTTTGCGTTCTGTAGCTACAGTTTTTCCATGAATTGAATAACAAATTTAGTCTGTTTTGAATTACTGTTACATTCAAGATGTCAGCTTAGAAGCAACTTGGGTTCATGCCTAGAGGTGAATTTAGGTTGGGCATTACCCAAATCTAACATGAACTTGACCCAACTTATAGAAGATCTGGATCTAGACCAATATTTGTGGATCAGGTTGTCTCATAAGCCTAGATCCAACTTCTGGATAAGTTCAGCTGCCTCCCATAACAAACTCCAATGCTAATAACCTATCCTGACTTCAGAAAAATTAGTTGAAGATGTCATTTTTGGTTGTCAAGATTCAAACCTGACCCATACCAAAGGACAAACCTATTGGTATGGCACATGCATTCTTCCAAGGAGACAGGCCTGGGCATAATTCTTTTGGTCAAAATGCTTATATTCATGAGCCCGTAATGCATTGACTGTGGCAAAACATCACAATCTTTAATTCCATCCGTACAAGATGCATGTATGAGATTCAACCATGTATCTATGAGATTCAACCATGTATGAGAAGATTGATGTATGTATGAGATTCAACCATGAAGCTCAGCTGCATACCTTGATATGGTGAGGCAAGACTGTGATCGGTCAGGAAGCTTGCTGACAGGTCCTTCACATTTCACCTCGCGGGGATGTGATAAATGGGATACCTAATTGAACAATGAAAGTAGAAATTAGAATAAACTTGAAATATTCATCTCTACTTCCCAACGGAAGAACTGAGAAACAAATAAACAGAATGCTTAATATTTCTACAAAATGAAGAAAAATTCTTCTGAAACTCCGAACTAACCATGTGTTCATTGTATCACTAAATCATCAAAGACTACAGAGTAACTTAACCAAATCCAATCTGGATGCCATTTCCATCAGTCATTTTATGGTTGACTATAATTGCTACTATGAAGAACCAAGAATATTTCAATCCCACTCAAGGATTTCAAAATGAACAAGAGAAAAAAATACAAGATAACATGATTGTTAATGAGACTACCAGGCGACTGAAATCCATCGACGCCATTTTGAGCAGGGGTTGATTTGATAAATACCTGAACAGAGGGATCTGGAAGATGATGAGAACGAAATACACACGAGAGGCGATGTAGGAGACTCTGCTGCTCGTCCACCCCATTGACGCCATTTTCCAAAGACAGGAAAGTAGGAGTCACAAAGTCAGTCTGAATGCTTTTAGTTTTCCCCAACCCATCACTCCCACTCTTCCCTACTTACGAACAGAAAAAGAAAACCTCACCCCTCACGCGCTCGTCAACAATCTCAAGCCCGAGAAGGTCTCCTCCTCCTCCGCCGCCACCCGGGCCAAACCTCCGGCATCCGCCACCAGCGACCCACCTTCGAGAACCGGCCAGACCTCCGGCATCCGCCGCCGGCGACCCACCTTCAACAACCGGCAGGCACGGATCCAGCTCAAGTACCGGATCGGCATTGCGAAGAAGGCAGAGCAGCGGCGGGCCAGGAAGTCCGGCAGCGGCAAGAAGAAGGTGTGCTGCCACCGGTCCTGCTCAAGGCGGCGACGACGGTGAGGTGGCTGGCGGTGGAAGTGGGATTCAGCCCGAGCAGTTTAACAGGAGGCTGTGATGGAGCAGTAGAAAAAATCCCAGAGAGAGGAGAGAGATCATGGTTGATGATATGGTTGATGATAGGAGGCTCCCTTGACCTTGCTTCAATCGGCGACCGGCGACCGGCGACCGGCGACCGGCGACCGGCGACCGGCGATGAGGGACAAGCTTCAGGATCAGAGAGGCGGTGGAGCCAACCCTTGCGGATGATCGATGTTTCTTAATTAGGGATCGAGGCAGAGCTTAGCAAACCCAATCTGATTAGATTTCGAGGCAAGGGGGAGGCGTGAGAGAGGGGAACGCGTGAGAGAGGGGGAGGAAAGCGGGGAGGCGCGCGTGAGAGAGGGAACGCGTGAGAGAGGCAGAGGCAAGGGGGCAAGAGGGGAGGCGCTTGCAATGGGCGAGATGCGTGAGAGAGGCGGATCCGGGCTTCTGGTGGCACGGGAGTCGAGTGGGGATCGAGGTAGCGGATGGAAAATTTGCGGGAAGTGACATCCTAGCGTGCTTATTATTTTTTTCTTAATTATTCATCAAAAAATTAATCGAGAAATCAAATTTTTTTTGAATAATTAAAATATATTTAATCATCAATAATTTTAGTGATTAAAAATTTAATTAAAAAATAATTTTTTTTATAAATAAATTATAATTGATCATGAATAATTTTGGTGGGTTAGTTAGCTAGATTTTTCTTGACCAAAATAAAAAAAAATAGTCGCCAAATTTTTCATGAGGCATCTCCAATAACATCAATATTTTTTTTATCATAAATCATTATAATTTGATTGAAAAAGACTATAATTTTTTTCAACTAAATTATAATTTGATCAAAAATATATCATTTTCTTATAGTGACCATCAAGATAACTAATAAAAATTTATACTTTTTTATTATGTATTTCTTTATCAAATAAAGAATAAATATATTGCTTATCAGAGGTCTAAATAATTGTTGGTACGGACAATCCTCATCAGACACATGACGCCATTAGAGGGACCACCATCCCAAATAATGTGGAAATGATAATTTTTAGTATTAAGTTAGTAAAATACAGACTTGGAGCCCTCACTGTATCCTAGCAATGATAAGAATCGACTAAGTAATTGAGATCAGATCGATAATATGCCGACCACAGTAAAATCAGAATGGTTAACTACCATTCTTAGTTCGAAGGCTACGTCCTCTAGATTGGTATTTAGCCGATCTCCTAATAAGTCAGGATCAGATCAGTGTCCCTTCAACATAAAAGCATGAGGTAGCCTGAGATCCATAGAACATCGGATTTCTACTGCCATGCATAATCATTGCTCAGGATCCACAAACCAAGCCTCTTAAGACTGGTAAAATATCAATCTCGATATAAATCCAGATCAGTAATTTACCAACCTTGACACTCTCTAGAAGCCAGCTAAACGCCAACTACACTTCCGCCTAATTGCAACCCTTTAGTTATACTATAACTGACTGCCACCAAGGCAAAATGGCCAATAGCTGCAATCTAACTGGCCATAATAAACTAATGGTCTAACGAACTTTTTTTAAAGCCTAAGCAAACTGTTCTATAAATAGAGAAGTAGGTGAAGGAAAATTCTGATTTTTCGGTCCAGGTTCGTCCAGATCTGATCAGATCAAGAGATATATTTCAAAAATTTTCTCTTGATCTCAATCAGATCCTGATATGTTTCAGATCTGATTCTTATTATTTTAATAAATAAAATAAAATAAGATAAATTAAATTAAATTTAATTTATCTGATTTGGGTAATCCTATTATCCTGTAGATGATCCTGATTGCAGCGGAAGGTTCTGGATCTAGCCACGCAAGCGCTTGGCCTCTACCGGTATCCACTCGGGTTGGATCTAGAGATCCTCTTCTTCTCTATCACACCTCCAAAAATCAGATCTGGATCTGATCTGGAGGATCTTCAAAACTCTTTTGAAGATCTGCAGTCGTCCTTTTGCAGCAGCGCAGCCTTCTTGCTTTTGATCGCCTTTCCTTGATCTGAATCGCACCAACCTAAATCCAAAACTACCTTTTGGACGTGGAGAGCAAGGGGAGAAGAGACTATGGCGTGGAGAAGGAGGGGAGAGGCAGCCTTGGGGTGTGGGGTTTCTCAATTGAATTGCATTCACTTTTAATTAGGGTTGGGCGCAGGGTCTTATTTATAGACCTCTTGTGATCCAACTCCTCTTCCTCTCAACCAATCACAACCCTTTGTGAAATCAGATCTAAATCTGATTGGTTGGAATAGAGACCCCTGGATTCCTCCTTAGAGGGCGCCTAAGACCAGTCAAACTGGATTCTTAGTAGAACTCTGATTGGAATCCAAAAGGGAGGTGGAGTCCTTGTCCAACAAGGACTCCTAGGCGCCTCCTACTTGGGCTCACGCCACCCTTGGCGTGCGCCCTTCTCCTTGCCAGGTTCTGGCAGGGGGACAGGCCCCCACCAGCTCTCCAATAGGTGCATGACATGTGGTCAAAAGTCAAAGGGTCAATGGTCAACGTTTGACCAGTCAAAGGTAGACTTTTGACCAAAGTCAAAGAACAAGAAATGGCAGGTGACCAAAAATGGCAGGTAATGTCTTACAAATAAGACAACCTATTCTAACTTGGACAACCTCCAGTCAGACCATATGAAGGCCTCTGATTGAGCACAAACTCCTTTGGCTCAGTCAGGACAACTTATTTATGATAGTAAAAGAAGAACGTTAGGTTCAATCGAGTGCTAGCACGATTTCCTTGAACCTAATTGAATCTCATTCAGATCAATTGAACTAGATCAGTTCAATTGATGATCACCAGATTCAAACCCTTATTTGTGTGACCCAGTTAGGTTCAGTTCTGTATGGTAATGGGATATGTCATGATCTCTATCATAGACATCATCGAAACTCCTTTCGATGGATCAGAACTCTTCTGATTCGAACAGCTAGAATGATCGATCATCTAAATCATTCTAATTGCTCCCAAAATCCACCAGTGACACCTAGCAGTATATGGTGGCAACCCATCAGAGCTGAAATGCGAACCTCTTGGTGCAGCTACCTATGTGATTCAGTTCTTCTATCTTGAGCCCCGATCAGATTAGGGTTAAGGTGAACTCGTCAAACCCTAGTCTCTGTCATATGATGTAATCATTCGATTCGAGTCCAATGTGAAAATCTAAATAGAAACTCTTTCTATTATTTCACTCTACCATGGCCATGGATTTCTGGACTTGATTCTCATGATCATCATAGGGCTACTCCTCTACCACCGAGGTAGATAGATCCCATCTTGATGCAATCCAGTTCCTACAATGAACATGCTATAGCCAACATACACCTCAGGGTTCCATATGGCTAGGAGACCGAGTAATGGTGTAGTCAAACTATAACACCCTCAAGGTGAACTGCCGATGCATCTCAGGTCAAAGAACCAGACACACTACTGCAGCATCGAGTCAGTCATTGACGAGAAGGTAGACTTCCTAATGACTACTCGAGGTGGTCACGCTCAGTGCCCTCGTTCTCTAACGAGTACCTGTACTCTCGCTCCGGTGTCTCCACACCGTAGACTCAAGACTCATCTACTAAAGAGAAGCGATCGTACACCAACCTTCCGGATCAATCACCATCCTCGTGATGATCCTATGGTCGGGAGCTGTTTATGAGTTAATAATGATTATTCATGTCTTAAATTTTCAACTCTTGAAAATATGAATTATCATTACCATTAACTCAAAGGATGTATCACAGACACTAAATACACATATGTGATAGAAAATAACCCATTTCATTAATTATAGTCAAAATTACAATTTTGCCCCTAGAAGTGTATTACAAGTGTCAGCCAATTCTGGCTTCTAGGGCACATATATCTAACAATCTCCCACTTGTCCTAAAGCCAATTGGCTACAAGTCTAAGTCCCATATCTTCTCAAGGTGGGCTTCGATCTTCTGCTGGCCCAACGGCTTTGTAAGTGGGTCTGCCACATTATCTGCGGAGTTGACTCTCTTGACCTCAACGTAACCTTTCTCAAGGTAATCACGGATGAGATGATATCGCCGTTTGCTAGGAACTCTTCCAGCACAAACAGTCTGCCAGATGTCGACTTTCGATCATCTATATCGGACATGAAGTCCGAGTCTGTGTATCCCTGGACTAGGAGTTCTCCGTTACCAAAGACCAACATCATATCCTTAGTTCTTCTCAAGTACTTAAGGATACATTTCACAGAAGTCCAGTGTTCTTCACCTGGATTTGACTGATATCTGCTTGTGACACTCACAGCATGGGCTATATCAGGTCGTGTACATAGCATGGCATACATGAGGCTCCCTATTGCAGAAGCATAAGGGATCTTGCTCATGCGTTCTATTTCCTCAGGTGTGCTGGGGCACATCTTCTTGGAAAGATGAATACCATGTCTGAAGGGTATTAATCCCCTCTTAGAGTTTTCCATACTAAACCTCTTTAGTACTTCCTCTATGTACATCTTCTGTGAAAGTCCTAGCATCCTATTCGGTCTATCCCTATAGACCTTAATTCCTAGAATAAAGGATGCTTCACCTAGGTCTTTCATGGAGAATTCCTTAGACAACCACATCTTGACTGATGTCAACATGGGAATATCATTCCCAATAAGGAGGATGTCATCCACGTACAATACGAGGAAGACAACAGCGCTCCCACTGACCCTTTTGAAAACACATGGTTCCTCTTCGTTTTTGATGAAACCAAATTTTTTTGATCACATCATTGAAACGAGTGTTCCAGCTCCGAGATGCTTGCTTAAGTCCATATATGGACCTTTGCAGCTTGCAAACCTTGTGATCAGTATCACTGGATGTGAAACCTAGCGGCTGTTCCATATAGATATCTTCCTCAAGATATCCATTTAGGAATGCCGTTTTCACGTCCATTTGCCATATTTCATAATCGAAATAGGCTGCAACAGCAAGCAATGTGCGGATGGATTTTAGCATAGCTACCGGGGAAAAGGTATCCTGATAGTCAATGCCTTCGCGTTGACTATAACCTTTTGCCACCAGTCTAGCCTTGAATGTCTCCACATTCCCATCTGCACCAATCTTTCTCTTGAAGATCCATTTACACCCAATAGGTACTATACCTTCTGGTGGATCTACCAAGGTCCAGACTTGGTTTGAGTGCATCGAGTCGATCTCTGACTTCATTGCCTCAAGCCATTTCTCGGAGTCGATATCTGATATCGCCTCGTTGTAGGTTTTGGGATCATCACCATGAGCACCATTACCTACGAGGAATATTTCCTCTACATTCCTCTGAAATAATACCTAAGTATCTTTCAGGGGGATGGAAACTCTTTCCGATCTACGAGGTGGAGGAGGTAGTGTTCTTATTGGCTCAACCTGATTTGGTTCCACTTGGTCCTTAGCTCGTTCTGCTTGTGAGACTTTCTCATCAAGCTTAATCTGCTTTCCAATGCCACTATCTTGAATAAACTATTTTTCAAGAAATATGGCATGTCGACTCACAATCACATTGTGGTCTTCTGGAATGTAGAAATAGTATCCTAATGACTCTTTAGGATATCCTATGAATCGAGCTCTAAAGGACCTAAACTCTAACTTGTCCGCTTGTTGTCTTTTGACATGAGCCGGACAACCCCAAATTCTGAGATGACTCAGACTTGGTTTCTTACCGTGCCATATCTCATACGGTGTGGTAGGAACGGTTTTAGAGGGAACCCTATTCAGTAAATAGATTGAAGTTAATAATGAATGTCCCCAAAGAAAATCAGGAAGGTCTGTGAAGCTCATCATGGATCGAACCATATCCAATAGAGTCCGATTTCTCCATTCTGAAACCCCGTTGAGTTGAGGTGTTCCTGGTGGAGTCCATTGAGAGACTATGCCATTTTCCTTAAGATAGTCTAGGAATTCCCGGCTAAGGTATTCACCTCCTCGATCTGATCGAAGAACCTTAATGGGTTTTCCAGTTTGTTTTTCTACTTCATGTCTGAATTCTTTGAACTTTTCAAAAGCTTCAGACTTATGTCTCATAAGATACACATACCCATACCTAGACAGATCATCGGTAAAGGTAATGAAGTAGACAAAATTGCCTCTAGCCGGCACATCGAATGGGCCGCACACATCTAGTATGTACTAGGGCAAGGAGATCTGTGGCCCTCTCCCCATGTCCAACAAAAGGGAGTTTAGTCATTTTGCCTTGAAGACAAGATTCACAAGTTGGATATGACTCGGAAGTCAATGGACTCAATAGCCCATTTTTCTCCAATTTGTTGATCCTATCTTCTGCTATATGACCTAATCTCAGGTGCCATAGATATCTGTCGTTTGGACTATCCCTAGGTCGTTTGGCATTCACGTTTTGCTCGATAGTTAAAATAGGTACATCAATATGCAACTGATAAAGACCATTAACAAGGAAACCATTTGCAATTTTATTTCTTTCATAAAGAATGTTACAATGGTCCTTAAAGAAGGTGATCACATAACCTTCTTGTGCTAAGCATGAAACAGAAATCAAATTCCTGCTAGCTGCAGGCACATAATAACAGTCTTTTAAAACTAAGTCTAAACCAGATGGTAATCGAAGAGGGTATGTTCCCACGGCTACTGCAGCAACTCTTGCTCCATTACCGATGCGTAGGATCATGTCTCCATCCCTCAGCCTCCTGCTATCCTCAAGACCCTGCATAGAAGTGCACAGATGAGCACTAGAACCAGAGTCAAGCACCCAACTGGATGCAGAAGAAACCGTAAGGTTAGACTCAATAACGAGCATACCTCCAGAAGGACCTTCCTTCTTGTTCTTTAGGGTGGCCAGGTAAATAGGGCAGTTCCGCTTCCAATGGCCGTCGCTGTTGCAATGGAAACACTTTTCTTTGACATCGACCTTCTTCTTCGGTTCTGCCTTCTTCTTCTTTGATCCTTCCACCTTTTGCTTTTTCACAGACTTCTTTTTCTTTCCATAAGACTTTCTTTTGGAAGAAGTCCATTCCATAGCAAGAACTGAGCCTTTAGAACCTTTCATAGAAAGCTCAGCGGTAACCAGCATATTCATCAACTCGGCCAAGGAATTTTGAAGTTTATGCATGTGGTAATTCATGATGAATTGCCCATATGCATCAGTCAAGGATTGCAGAATAATATCGTTCTGCAGATCCAAGTCCAACTTCACACCGAGCTTCTCAAGCTCTTCCATGTCCTTGATCATTGTCAGACAGTGATCTTGGACTGACTGCCCATCACGCATCTTAGCCTTAAAAAGTCATTTTGTGACTTGATATTTGGCTGCGCGACTCTGTTCACCAAACATCTCCTGCAGGTGAGCCAACATTTGGCGAGCAGTCCCGATATCTTCATGTTGGCGCTGGAGCTCATCAGACATCGAGCCCAACATGTAGTATCTGGCCTTATTGTCTTCGTCAATCCATTTTTCCAGAGACGCTCTCTGTTCAGTGGATGGACGAGCTGGTAAGGTGGGAGGGTCCTGGTCCAAAATATGTGTTAACTTCTCTGAACCCAAAATAATTTTGTAGTTCCTGAGCCAATCTTTATAATTGGGTCCAGTCAGTCTATGTGTGTCTAGGATACGTGCCAGTGGGTTGGACGCAGACATTTTTCTGTAGAGAGTCAAAGATTCTAGTTAGATACTGTAATTTTGACTTGACCAATTTGTTTAGGAATTTTATTTTTAAACAAATTAGCTCCCACTATTTTCTCGGATCCCTACACTCCCTCTGTAGAGATGCGAAAATCTCCGATTGATGATTTCTAGTGGGTGGTGCGGTCTCACCAACTGACTCATCACCTCACCTAACAGTTATTGGTGATGGGTTAGCCAATGAGTGAACAACTCTTGTTCAATGATTCTCTAATCATGGTGCACCCAAACTTGGTCTCTAATTCATGAATCTCACCGTATCCGGAATATTGATCCACTCCTTAGTTAAGTCAGACCCACCATTTGCATAGACTGGGTTCCTAATTGGGTCTCTCACCGTATCCAGAATATTGAGCCCAACTCATCCTCCAGCCCATAGCATCCAATGCCTAATAGACATGGTTGCGTCTTCCCGGTGCAACTGAGCCACTGTATCCAGCCGAGAACAATCAACCCGGGAAGGGCCGCACACGTCTACAATGGTGGAAGACCTCGGACTTAATCTTTTCTTAGGGAGAATTGATTCAGGTCTCATTAAACTAGACTTGGCTTAGTCATAACAATTATGACTAACCTAGTGGCATGGGTCAGCTCGGATTATTGACCACCTCAGATCAGAACTGTGTCAACAGATATGGCCAGGTAAGTGAGACCGGTGGAAGGAATATGCCGTTAACTCGCACAAGAACGCATTCAGGTCGAGTAGCTTCCAATTAAAAACCAGTCGGTCGTCTATGCCAAACTTACCTTAGACACCAAATTGTTGAGTCAGAACCAATTGGGTTAGCCTACAATCCAGACTCTAACCTCTGAGCCTAATTAGGTCTTGCTTGATCGTGACTCGATCTTGACCCAGACTTAATCCTATTAGGCTGGTCAATTTAAGCATTGTTGATCCCATCTAACCAACTCTTGATTCGGTTTGATCAACCGCTTAGACCTAATTGAGCTACCCAAGCCCGAACCCAGTATTATGAATATGTCTTAGATCTAAAATTCTCAATTTTAGACCTAATTGAATATTCCATAAACTTAATTCTTAATTAAGTTGGGTTCATAAACAAAATATGCACAATAAATCCTAGGGTTTCAGGATCTAGGATTTTTGCAGAAAGTAAGTTTTGGGTTTCTGATTAAGGACGAACACGCAGCACCCCTACACGTCATAAGAACACCCCATCGAATGGGAAGAGAGGGCCTTTAAACCCTTCTTCGTTCTTATGACCGGACGGCCAAGAGGAACGCCTTAATCAGGAACATGTAAATCTACAAAACAGTTATAGATCTATATCATATATCTCATATACAAATTTAGATCTAATCAAGGCATATTTTGCATACATCTCATGTATCATAATCATGCATGTTTTCAGATCTAAATTATCTCATAATAATCTAAAAAATTAGATTTAAATTGATCTAATCAAAATAAATTCTAATCTAGACAATTATGTAGAACTATTCTACAACTAGTCTAGACATGCATCAATCATATCTCATATGATATTTAAAAATTAAATAATTTTTATTTGCTATTTATCAGATGTTATTATAACACTTATAATATCAGAAAATAGTAAATAAGAAGATCTAAAATATGATTTAATCAGATTAAATCAAAGACATGCAAAACTATTCTATAGAACTATTCTATTCTAGAACTAGTCATGCATATCTTCATGTTCTTAGATCCAAATCATTTAATTTTAATTTTTTTGATTTTAGATCTGATCACATCTCATGTGACATCTAAAATCACTTTATTTTCTAATTAAAATAAAATTAAAATCAGATCTAAATAATTTAGAACCATGGCTCTGATACCAGTTGAAGGGAAATCCTGATTTCCCGGTCCAGGTTCGTCCAGATCTGATCAGATCAAGAGATATATTTCAAAAATTTTCTCTTGATCTCAATCAGATCTTGATATATTTTAGATCTGATTCTTATTATTTTAATAAATAAAATAAAATAAGATAAATTAAATCAAATTTAATTTACCTGATTTGGGTAATCCTATTACCCTGTAGATGATCCTGATTGCAGCGGAAGGTTCTGGATCTAGCCACGCAAGCGCCTGGCCTCTACCGGTATCCACTCGGGTTGGATCTGGAGATCCTCTTCTTCTCTATCACACCTCCAAAAATCAGATCTGGATCTGATCTGGAGGATCTTCAAAACTCTTTTGAAGATCTGCAGTCGTCCTTTTGCAGCAGCGCAGCCTTCTTGCTTTTGATCGCCTTTCTTTGATCTGAATCGCACCAACCTAAATCCAAAACTACCTTTTGGACGTGGAGAGCAAGGGGAGAAGAGACTATGGCATGGAGAAGGAGGGGAGAGGCAGCCTTGGGGCGTGGGGTTTCTCAATTGAATTGCATTCACTTTTAATTAGGGTTGGGCGCAGGGTCTTATTTATAGACCTCTTGTGATCCAACTCCTCTTCCTCTCAACCAATCACAACCCTTTGTGAAATCAGATCTAAATCTGATTGGTTGGAATAGAGACCCCTGGATTCCTCCTTAGAGGGCGCCTAAGACCAGTCAAACTTGGATTCTTAGTAGAACTCTGATTGGAATCCAAAAGGGAGGTGGAGTCCTTGTCCAACAAGGACTCCTAGGCGCCTCCTACTTGGGCTCACGCCACCCTTGGCGTGCGCCCTTCTCCTTGCCAGGTTCTGGCAGGGGGACAGGCCCCCACCAGCTCTCCAATAGGTGCATGACATGTGGTCAAAAGTCAAAGGGTCAATGGTCAACGTTTGACCAGTCAAAGGTAGACTTTTGACCAAAGTCAAAGAACAAGAAATGGCAGGTGACCAAAAATGGCAGGTAATGTCTTACAAATAAGACAACCTATTCTGACTTGGACAACCTCCAGTCAGACCATATGAAGGCCTCTGATTGAGCACAAACTCCTTTGGCTCAGTCAGGACAACTTATTTATGATAGTAAAAGAAGAACGTTAGGTTCAATCGAGTGCTAGCACGATTTCCTTGAACCTAATTGAATCTCATTCAGATCAATTGAACTAGATCAGTTCAATTGATGATCACCAGATTCAAACCCTTGTTTGTGTGACCCAGTTAGGTTCAGTTCTGTATGGTAATGGGATATGTCATGATCTCTATCATAGACATCATCGAAACTCCTTTCGATGGATCAGAACTCTTCTGATTCGAACAGCTAGAATGATCGATCATCTAAATCATTCTAATTGCTCCCAAAATCCACCAGTGACACCTAGCAGTATATGGTGGCAACCCATCAGAGCTGAATGCGAACCTCTTGGTGCAGCTACCTGTGTGATTCAAGTTCTTCTATCTTGAGCCCCGATCAGATTAGGGTTAAGGTGAACTCGTCAAACCCTAGTCTCTGTCATATGATGTAATCATTCGATTCGAGTCCAATGTGAAAATCTAAATAGAAACTCTTTCTATTATTTCACTCTACCATGGCCATGGATTTCTGGACTTGATTCTCATGATCATCATAGGGCTACTCCTCTACCACCGAGGTAGATAGATTCCCATCTTGATGCAATCCAGTTCCTACAATGAACATGCTATAGCCAACATACACCTCAGGGTTCCATATGGCTAGGAGACCGAGTAATGGTGTAGTCAAACTATAACACCCTCAAGGTGAACTGCCGATGCATCTCAGGTCAAAGAACCAGACACACTACTGCAGCATCGAGTCAGTCATTGACGAGAAGGTAGACTTCCTAATGACTACTCGAGGTGGTCACGCTCAGTGCCCTCGTTCTCTAACGAGTACCTGTACTCTCGCTCCGGTGTCTCCACACCATAGACTCAAAACTCATCTACTAAAGTGAAGCGATCGTACACCAACCTTCCGGATCAATCACCATCCTCATGATGATCCTATGGTCGGGAGCTGTTTATGAGTTAATAATGATTATTCATGTCTTAAATTTTCAACTCTTGAAAATATGAATTATCATTACCATTAACCCAAAGGATGTATCACAGACACTAAATACACAGGTGTGATAGAAAATAACTCATTTCATTAATTATAGTCAAAATTATAATTTTGCCCCTAGAAGTGTATTACAAGTGTCAGCCAATTCTGGCTTCTAGGACATATATATCTAACAGTAGGGTACCCCCTCCAAGGTAAGCGCAAGGTCCACAGAGTAGACACTCTACTGAAATCACTCTTGACTTTTTCATTGAAGAAAGATTGATCCACACGCTACTCAAATCCTCTCTTTCTGCTTTCTTGACTTCTGTTTTTACTATCTGTTAATAAGGCCTCAGTTAACTTAAGCATCGGAGGGTTCTAAACTGGAGGGTATCCCACCGATTCTTGAAATTTTTCTTATAGATTGATCCATGATACACGTCAATCCAACTCCAGTTCAGCTCTCTAGCGCAAGTTTCTCTCAACGGTCTGAAAACTTGCTATAATAGAATGGTGCTAGAGGAAGGGCCCTGCCCAAGATTTTGGTGGAAAATGATTAAAAAAGCACAAAATCCAGCTCAATCTTCTCCAAGAGCCCCTCCAGAGATGGTCCAGTCCCATCCCTCGACTGCAATTGATCCATAATAGTTCAATCTCTTAGTACAGCTAGTACAGACCCTCACCAACACCGTACAGCAGCTTCAAAAGATGACAAAGCAATGGCAAGAATCTATCCCCCAAAAGGCTGCGTCTTGGGCTAGCCACCCTCCAATCTTCCAAGAATTCCATCGGGAGCACCTTTTTGATCAAGAAGATTGCTTCTATGAAGCAAAATCAACTTCCTGCAGCAGAAAGCCACTATGAGAGGTAAATTTTGAGCAGAAACTTGAAGATCTCAAAGAAAGATTGAAGGAAGTGCAGCTCGAAAAACCTTTTCAAAGTAAGAAGGACTTCCATCTCACTTCTTCCTTCTCTGCTGAAATCTTGAATGAATTGGTCCCATCCCGGTTCAAGATCATCTTGAAGGGTATAAAGATGTTATGAGACTTCAGGGTGTATCTGACGTCCTTCTCTACATGGCCTTTCCCATTATCCTCAAGAAATCTGCAAGGGTATGGTTTTCTGGACTCCATCCTGGATCTATTTTTTCATTCAACCAATTGAGCAAGCTCTTTGTAGCCTATTTTGGTAGCAACCATCTCCACCTGAAGCACTTGGATAGTCTATTCTCTGTAGTGCAATAGGAAGAAGAATCCCTCCAAGAGTATATGGCTCGTTTCAATGCAGCCATTCTTGAGATTAAAGATTTTAATGAGTTCATCGCCATGTCTGCCTTAAAGCAGAGACTCAAGAGCTACCATCTGACCTTCTTCCTTAATAAGAACTTCTCGGAGAATTATGAAGCAATACTCGATCGGATTCGAAAGTATGCCCACGCTGAGGAGGAGGAAAAGCTGAATAAAAAAGAGAAAAAAAAGGATAAAGAAGGAAAGAAGAGACCCCATGAGGAAGAATGCAGGAATCAGGGAACAGTAGTAAACTACCTCAAAAAAATTCAAGGTCCCAAAGTCTTCCTCGAAAATTCGATAGCTATGCTTCTCTATCTACCCTCAGAATGAAGATTCTGATGATGATAGAGAATCAAGGATATCTCCATTGCCCTATTCCCATGAAGGCTCCTACAGACAAGAAATAAGAGCAAATATTATCGCTTCCACTGGGATCATGGGCATGATATTGAGGAATATCGTCAACTCAGAAATGAGATTAAGGCTTTAATCCACTCAGGCTATCTTGGCATGTATATCCAAGATCGGGCAAACCAACCCTTGGAGCCACTCCAAAGGCCTGATGATGTCGCTGAATACAATCGACCAACCGTGGGAGTCATCAATATGATTTCACAAGGCAGCCAACTTCGAGAGGTATTTGGAAGTCCCTCACCCAAAAGACAGTGTATTGAAAATGTTATTTCTTTTTCTGATGATAATACCAAAGGAATTTAGACCCCCCACAATGTTGCTATTGTCGTCTCCAGGATGATAGCAAACTATAATGTAAAAAGAATTCTGGTTGATAATAGAAGCTCTACAGACGTATTGTTCTATGATATCCTCTCAAAAATGAATTTGTTCAATAGCTTGAAATAGGTTGGAAGCCCTCTGATTGGCTTTTCAGGTGATTCTATGGCAGTTGAGGGAGAAATTACATTATCAATCACTGCTGAAAAAAAGTCTTATCAGTCAACAGTGCAACTTACATTTCTGATCGTCAAGATACAATCTACATATAATACCATTCTTAGCCAACCTGAGCTCAATGCCCTCAAGACAATAGTCTCAACTTACCATCTTCTTGTCTGATTCTCGACCAGATTAGGCATAGGCAAGATGCGGGGAGATCAAATAATGGTTAGGCAGTGCTTGATAGCTTCCAAAATAAAGGCACCAGTCAGAGTTCCACCTGCTAAAACTCCCGATCAAGGTCCTAATAATGAGATCAAAAAAATCCAAGCTGAATTGATAGAGCCACTTCTTACTGTACCACTGGAAATGGATCCTAAAAAAATAGTACAAATAGAAATTCGATTAAATACTCACCTGAAAATGAAATTAATTTTTTTTTCTTCAAAGAAATACTAATGTATTCGCATGGTCAACATCAGATATGCTTGAAATTTTGGCCGACATTATTATATACAAACTAAATATTGACCCAAAATATAAGCTCGTGAAGCTAAAAAAGAGAACCTTCGCTCTAGAAAGGCAAAGGGCTATAGATGAGGAGGTCGACAAACTCCTAAAGATGGGATTCATAAGAGAAGCACAATATCCGAGCTGGGTAGCCAATGTTGTTATGATTAAAAAGACAAGCGAAAAATGAAGAATCTGCATCGATTTTACCGACCTTAATAAGGCTTGCTCAAAGGATAGTTTTTCGCTACCAAAAATTGATTAATTGATTGATGCGACATCAGGACACAAGCTGCTAAGCTTCATGGATGCCTTCTTCGGCTATAATCAAATCAGAATGGCCCTAAAAGATGAGGAGAATATGGCATTCATCACTGATAAAGGTTTGTACTATTATAAAATGATGTCTATCAATTTAAAAAATGCAGGTGCCACCTACCAGCATCTAGTTAACAAAGCTTCAAATACCAAATCAGTCGCAACATGAAAGTCTACGTTGACGACATGCTGATCAAAAGTGTAGAGATAGATCAGCATATTACCGATCTGGAAGAAGCCTTCGTAGAACTCTGCAAACACCAAATGAAACTCAATCTCAATAAATGTACTTTTAGAGTTATAGCTAGAAAATTTTTTGGTTTTCTTGTGACTCAAAGAGAAATATAAGCCAACCCCAAGAAGATCCAAGCACTACTTAGAATGAAGCCTCCCAGCTCCTTAAAAAAACTACAACAGCTTACTAGATGGGTGGCATCACTCAACAGATTTATATCCAGATCATCTAAAAAGTGCCTCACATTCTTCAAAACTTTAAAGCAAATCAAAGATTTTGAATGGACAGAAGAATGTCAGTCCACCTTTGACAAGCTTAAAACATATCTTGGCATAGTTTCGCTATTATCAAAACCCATCAAAGGTAAGGATTTATTCATATATTTGTTCGTTTCACGTAATGCTATCAGCTCAATTTTAGTCCGAGTTGATGTAGGGACACATAGGCCTATCTATTATACCAGCAAATTACTATGAGATGCGGAGACTTGATATTCTAGAATTGAAAAATGATTTACTCTCTGGTCACCACTGTCAAACGGCTCCGACCATATTTTCAGACTCATTCTATCATTATCTTGACAGACCAACCACTAAGATCAGTCCTTCAATGACCTGATACTTCTAGCCGGTTGGCCAAATGGGCCATTGAACCCAGCAAATTTGATATCCATTACCAAACCAGGCCTTCTATGAAAGCTCAGGTGTTGGCTGATTTGGTGGTAGAATGTTCAATTTCTGATGAGGAGAAAGTCTTAGAAATTTTGGAAGAAACCATTGAAGGACCTTATTGGCTTCTACACATAGATGGGGCCTCCAATGCCTAAGAAAGCGAGGCTAGCTTGATTTTGGCCAGTCTTGAGGGAGCAATCATTGAACATGCTCTAAGGTTCAATTTTAAAAATTTCAATAATGGAGTCGAATACGAAGCTCTCATCATAGGACTTAGAATCACCAAAGAGCTCAATATTAAGAGGCTCAAGATTTTTACAGATTCTCAGCTTGTCATTGCATAGATACGAGATCATTACGAAGCTAAAGATCCTATTATGTCTCAATATTTACATCATACGAAGAAATTATCCAAAAATTTTTCTAACCTCAAAATTATTTAAATATCAAGATCATAAAATGCTCGAGCTGATGTACTTTCACACCTAGCGACATCGAGATATTCCGACCTCAATCAAAAAGCATTCATTAAAATACTTGAAAGACCCAGCATAGAGATCCAAATGATCGTTCAGCTAGATCATGAACCAAGCTGGATAGATCCAATAATGAATTACTTAAGCAAAGAGATACTACCTAATGATCCTACAAATACCAGAAAAATCAAGAGACAAGCTCCCTGGTATGTCATCCTAGACCAAAGGCTTTATAAAATGTCATTTTCTCTTCCATTACTCCAGTACCTAAGGCCTTCAAAGGCTGATTATGGCTTTCGAGAAGTTAATGAAGGAATTTATGATAACCATATGGGAGGCAGATTCCTGGCATATAAAGTAACCCGCCAGGGCTATTATTTGCCGACTATACAAAAGAATGCGGTTGATCTTGTTAATAAGTGTGACCAATATCAAAGGTATGCTAACATTCAGTACCAATCGGCTACAAAATTCATTTTAATAACAGCTCCTTGGCCTTTCACTGTTTGGAGAATGGATATCCTAGGGCCCTTTCCCATAGCAACAGGATAGAGAAAATTTCTGATGGTTGCTATCGACTATTTTACCAAATGGATATAAGCGGAACCCCTAATGCAAATTACTGAAAAAAAGATGTAGGATTTAATCTAAAAGTCAATCATCTACTGTTTCAACCTTTTTTGAGTGATTATTATTGACAATGGAAAGCAGTTCGATAATATGAAGTTCAAAGAATTCTGTTCTGAGCTACACATTAATCACAGGCTCACTTCAGTAGGGCATCCACAATCCAATGGAGGAGCTGAAGTTACAAATCGAATAATTCTCCAAGGTCTGAAAATCAGACTCATTGAAGCCAAAGATCTCTAGGTTGATGAACTATACAATGTTCTATGGGCCTATAGAACCACTCTTAGACAACCAACTAGAGAAATGCTCTTTAAACTCACGTTTGGAGTAGAGGCCGTAATACCTGTGGAAATTAGCCTTCTAACACCGAGAGTGAAAAATTTTCATGAAGAAAGTAATTTGGATCGGTTGAGAACCGACCTAAATTTACTAGAAGAAATCATAAAAATTGCCCAAATTTGGATGGCAACTTACAAACAAAAAGTGGCCAGATACTACAATACAAGGATAAAGCCAAAGATTTTTCAAAGAGATGATCTTATCCTTCGTTGGGCAGAAGTTTCGAAACCTTTGGAGCAAGGAAAACTCACCCTAAATTGAAAAGGTCCACATCGAGTTACTGAGGTAGTCCGACCAAGAGCTTACAAAATTGAGAATTTGGATGGTTCGACCATTCCTAGGATATGGAATGCGAAAAATCTCATAATGTATTACCAATGAACTCTAAATTAAGACTCTAAAAATTTTGTCACATTGAAGACTTTTCTAAAATGATAAAATTCTTCGATGATATCGACAAAAGTCCAATCTTCAAATCGGCAGAGCTCCGATAGGTACAGGAGATAAGATCTCTGCTATGTTAAAATGTTCGATCTTCGAATCGGCAGAGCCTCGATGGGTACAGAAGATAAGATCTTTACTATCTTAAAAGTTCGATCTCTAAATCGGTAGAGCCCTGATGGGTACAGAAGATAAGATCTTCACTATCTTAAAAAGTTTGATCTTTGAATCAATAGAGCCTCGATGGGCATAAGAGATAAGATCTCTACTATGATAAAATATCGATCTTCGGATCGATGTTATTATGAATTTTGATTAAATACCAATCTCTGGATCGATGTTCTTATGAATTTTGATTAAATACTGATCTTTGGATCGATGTTATTATGGACTTCGATTAAATATCGATCTTCGAATTGATGTTATTATTGATTTTGATTAAGTACCGATCTTCGAATCAATGTTATTATGGACTTCGATTAAATACCAAGCTTCGGATCGATATTATTATTGATTTCAATTAAATACCGATCTCTAGATCGATGTTATTATGAATTTTGATTAAATACCGATCTTTGGATCGATGTTATTATGGATTTTGATTAAATACCAATCTCCAGATCAATATCATCTTAGACTCCTACTAATTACCAACCTTCGGATTGATGTTATTGTAGATCGAGATTACATTGGACTTCTATTTAATGATGATCTCTATATCCAGGCTATTCCTAATATCCAAGGCAACCTACATCAGGATTTTATCGAGGTACAGTTATTTTTCTATCACTTTAGAAAAATTCTATGATATGAATGAATACAGTGCAGAAAACTATTCCAGGTTAGATAAATTTGATGTTACATATTGAAGCAATCATTTAAAGAAGAAATTTTCATTTCATCAAGAAAAAGTCATTACAAAAATCTGAATTAGGCTGATACAAAAAGATAGATGAAAAAGAAAAGAAAAACATAAAAATCAAGCATCTGCCTGAGGAGCCTCACTAGGAGTAACGGTCGCTGGATCATCCTTTAGTGAGATAACTTCAGCAAGCTTTGGAGCAGAAGTCGGAGTTTCCGTCAGAATAGAGGCTGGGACTTCAATGAAGGTTGAAGGCTCAACCTTGGGGGTAACCAGTGCAGTAGGCACCATTGGGGTAGGTTGAGGCACCACCATAGTAGAGTCAACCCTTGATGCTGGCTGGGGCTTCACCCCTGCAGCCAAGTTGAGGCCGGCCTCCATGGTGATGCCACTCAAGTCTAAATTGGGAAAGAGTTTTTCAACTAGACCATTGCAGTTGTTGAAGCCACTTTCAAAGGCCTCCCCAGTGGCCTCCATGACCTTTTTGGCAAAAACTTCGGAGGACTTATACTCCTATATGGTGCGGTTGGCAGCGATCTTCTAGTGCTCCAAGTCCCTTTAGTAGATTAGGAGCGCCCTATCCCAAGTAGCCAATATTTTATCCTGGAAAGTCATCGTCCCCTCCAGCTTCTTTATTCTTATTTCTAGATAAAAAATCCTAGAGACCCCAATCCATAACTCCTGCAGCTTCTCCTCCCCCTCATTGACCTTTCCCTGAAAGTCTAATAAGAATTTATTTTTCTCAGAAATTTTAGTGAGCTTCTCCTAGAGTTGCTCTTCAATCTAGTAGAAAGTTTCTCCTCCTTTATGGCCTTCTCCTCTGCCGCTTTTTGATAGTCCTTGGCGGACTGTAGAGCTTCCTCTAAAGACTTCTTATTTTTACTGAGCTAGCCAATATGCTTAGCAAATAGTCAAAAGTAGGAAGCGGCCTGGTAAAAAGTGAAAAGATGTCAGGTCGATGAAAGATCGATGTAAGAAAAAAAAAACTTGCTTATATCCAGAATGCTACTGAAACCTTGATTCAACAACTCATCCAGATCGAGGTCCCTCCTCTGAGTGCGCAGCTCCATTTGCAGCATAACGGCATACAGGAGATCCTTCCCTAATGTCGTCATATCCTGTAGAGAGGCCTGCGAGATATCAATCCAATTGGTCGAGATCATCGGTAGGTCAACCAATGAAATTTTTGAATCCCTGGCAGGTCGTGACTTGGGGGGCAGTTATTGATGTCGGTGCAGTTGGTGGACTAGACCGTAGTGGTGCAGTTATAGGACTCGATCTCCATCGAGTGGTCGGTTCCTTCTAAGATGAGTGGACCACCTCGATAGTTTGACGATATCCTCTAGACATCAAAAAAGACGTTGGCGAAGGAAGGGCGTTAATAGGTGCTACATTGATGATGAGTGCCTTCGAGCAGGGAGGTGCAGGTCGGTGTGAAGCTGAGCTAGCGCTAGCAACATCTTTTTCTTTTTTCTTTTTTGCTAGTGGAGGGTCGAAAGATTCTGACTTTTTCTTCTTTTGCTCTGCCAATCTTCTAGGGTCGAATCTCATGAGTGCTATAGTAAATAATAGAAAATATGGTTAGGAAAAAATTATGCTTAGAAAAAATTGAGAGATCTGATGACAGACTCATCCTTGGGGAGACAAGATTGATGCCAGAGTCGAATAGGAATTGATCCATCACCAGCTGACTAAGCTTGGGCACCTTCATACCCAGTAGCTCTTCGAAAGTCTCCCTATCTCTGGGTAAAATAGATTTGTTGGAGTTCCAATTAAGCCGAATTTACCCTAGCCAGAACTAAAATCCTAGGGAATATAAAAAAAACAAAAAAAAATGACTTTTCCAGTCGTGGATTGAAGAAGGAAGGGCATGACCAAATTTATAGTTAGACCAAAAAAAAGTACCACCAGCCTTTCTCAGTCGGATGTTTCTTCAAAATAAAAAGAGCCCTAAACAAAGAGGTCCTAAGATTAACGGTGGCAAAACTACAACAGATAATGAAAACTAAAATGATCCTAATGGCATTGGGGGTGACCTGAGCTGGCTATAGACCATAGTAATCTAGTATGTTACAGATGAAGGGATGCAAGAAAAAGCATAACCCAGACTGGAGCAATTCGTCATAAAAGGCTACACAACCTTCAGGAAGCTGTGTAACCCGATCACTCATCTTGGGAGCTATGAGTTGGAAGTTCTCAGGGATGAAATATTTTTTCCTGAGTCTATCTAGATCGGCATCGATCAAGATAGAAGGCTCAGTACTGGGACCAAAGTAATCTAGGAATCCCCTCACTGGAGACCCTGAACTACTGTCATCAGAAACACCAACCTCGGTGGCACCTTGAGACAGATTACCCACCTCGATGGCAAGTAGGGGCTGGGTGCACCAGATCTCATGGTCACCCGGGATTGGCTCCCCTCTTATATTGCTGCCACCAAGAGAAGTGCTCTCCTCAAAGGATATTAAGGAAGAAAGAAATAGAAAAGACTCAAAAAAGGGAAAGAGAATTCCAAAGGAAAGAAGTCCTGAAAAAAGGAAGCTCTAAGCCCTAAAAAAAAAGAGAGAGACCCTACCAAAAGGGGAAGAAAGCCTTCTCTGATGCTCTGGTTAGCCCTCTCTAAGCTTCGGCGACCATCGAAACCACCCTCTTCTCCAACTAAGTGGACACCCGGAAGCTTCTTTTATAGTAAAGCTTTCGCTCTAGGCAAAAGGCAATAAAAGTAAAAGAGGAATAGACAAATGTCCTATATATAGGAGGAAGCAATGGTGTAGATTGAACTACCTACCATTGGATTTAAACCACCTGTTGGTCATCTAAAAAAGTCGCAGAAAAATTATTTTGATATATTGACCTAGATCAACCCACATAGATCTATTCTGCATGGTGGTTCGACTGGCCTACAGATGGGCGCCACGTGCCCCACGTCGCCTGGGTAATAGTGGCACAACCAATGATGATCTCACTCTCTCCCATGCTTACTTAAATGCCAAAGTACAATGATTTTGGCAAATGAGATGGCGTATCTTTTTGAATCATTTAAAAATTAAATTTGGCAATTGCACAGCATGATCTTTGGCATAGCGAATGATCTTTGAAATGATTTTCCGTACTTATCACCAATAGAGTTCAGCTCCAAGTCTAGAAAGTGGAGAACAACTATTGATACGGACAATCCTCATTAGACATGTGGTACCATCAGAGGGACCACCATCCTAAATAATGTAAAAACGATAATTTTTAGTATTAGGTCGGTAAAATACTGACTTGGAGCCCTCGCTGTATCTTAGTAATGATAAGAATCGGCTAAGTAATTGAGACTAGATCAGTAATATGCCGACCACAGTAAAACTAGAATGGTCAACTACTATCCTCAGTTTGAAGGCTACATCCTCTAGATTAGTATTTAGCCGATCTCCTAACAAGTTAGGATTAGATCAGTGTCCCTTCAACATAAAAGCAGGAGGCAGACCGAGATCCACGGAACGTCGAGTTTCTACCGACATGCATAATCATTGCTTAGGATCCACAACCCAAGCCCCTCAAGATCGATAAAATACCGATCTTGATATAAATCTAGATCGGTGATTTATCGACCTCGACACTCTCTAGAGCCAGCTAAGCGCCAACTACGCTCCCGCCTAATTGCGACCCTCCAACTATACTATAACTAACTGCCACCAAGGCAAAATAGTCAATAGCTATAATCTAGCTGGCCATAATAAACTAATAGCTTAACAAACTTTCCTTAAGGCCTAAGCAAATTCCTCTATAAATAGGAGGATAGGGTATCCCTCTAAGGTAAGCATAAGGTTCATAGAGTAGATACTCTACTGAAATCACTCTCAACTTTCCCATTGAAGAAAAATCGAGCCACACTCTACTCAAACCCTCTCTTTCTACTTTCTTACCTTCCGTTTTTACTACCTGTTCATAAGACTTCAGCTAACTTAAGCATTGGAGGGTCCTAAACCAAAGAGTACCCCATCGGTTCTTGAGACTTTTCTTGCAGGTTGATCCATGATACACATCAACCCAACTCCAGTTCAGCTCTCCAGCGCAAGTTTCTCTAAACGATCTGAAGTCTTGCTACAACAGTAATGAGGACCTCAACAAATAGCTACAAATTGTTGATGATTGTACCATTTAGTTGCTTGGTCCATTTAACATCAGAAAAGCCATAAAGGGAATAATCACATACATGTAATTTGTGACCATCTTGATAATGGATTGATGTTGGTATATGCACAAACTTACAATATTGGTTAATAAGAAATACAAGTTTTAGTGATGGTGGGGCATGAAAGAGCAGCAACTAAAGTATGACACATGGTGGAATCTTACAAGGAATGCCATTATAACTAGACTATTTCTTCCCGTAGCATCTAAATTGATGCTTAGTTTGGATGCAAAGCCAGCTTCTTTGGAAAGAATATCTAGAGTATACTTGGTTTAAGTGAGACATAGTGAATTGAAAAGATTGTTGAATCTAAACATCTAGAAAATAAAGATGAAAACCGATGTCCTTCATTTCAAATTGCATGCAAAAATTGAGATAAACTGATGAATTAAGTATAAAATTTTGTTTGTACGACATCATCAACTTTAATAAGAAGGATATATGAATACTATAAATGTCATGGATTATAAATATTGCTATATTAGATGTGCTAAAGCAAAAGCCAAGTGGTCTTAAATTGATACTAATGAGATGAAGATAAGCATGTGGTGCACGTTTAAGCCTATTCTTGAGGTTCCCTTATTCTTTAAGGAGCGCTTAGCAAAGATCTCTCTTCTTCTCTCTCTGAGTTCTTCTTCCCCAGTCGATCTCATGAGGATGCCTCTCCAGAAGGCCTCGACTCGATGGTCAACTGCCTCCACGGCCAGATCTCACCCAGATATGTCCGCTCCTGTCTCATCCCTGGCATCTCAAGTTCCGTCGGTAGCAATGGTGGACACAGAGCAATTTAACATGCTAGTCCAACAGGTCAGGAGCCTCACTAAAGTAGTGTAGGCCATGTAGTAGCAGCAACCTTCGATGCCGATCCGATCGGAATAGGCTTCTCCGAAACCTCAGGATCCTATCTGGGGATGACCGACTTGGGTGAGCTGGCCTGTAACTTCTAAAAAGAGAAGAGAGGGTAGAGAGACCCTGCTCCGATCATGATTCAACCCCTGGGGGGACCTTGCCCCCATTCAGCTAGAAGACTTTGGAGATCCACGACCATGAGGATCTCCTAGTTCGAAAACTATAAGAAATAAATTGGTGGATCGAGAATCTCCACCATACTTCTTCCTCTCACGATAATGATATCTGCATTGATCCTCCCATTTCCTAAAAAATTATGCAGGAATCCATCCCGCTGAACTTCAAACTTTTTTAATTCGAGAGCTATGATAGGACTTCGAATCTGATCGATCATCTAAAAACCTTCCAGATAATGATGCTGCTCCATAGCGCACCGACGCCATCCTATATCGAGCTTTCTCCTCCATCCTAAAGGAAGCAGCCAGGAACTGGTACTCGGCCCTTAAGTTAGGTACTGTCTTTTCTTCGATCAAATGAGCCACCAGTTTGTGGCTCATTTTATCAGTAGCTAACATCCTCGACGAGGCTCAAACTCTCTCATTAACATTAAGCAGAAGGAGGGAGAATCCATACAAGCCTATATCATCTATTTCAATGCCGCTGCACTGAAGGTCCAAAATTTGGATCAATCTGTCATAATGGCCGCACTGAAGGATCACCTTCAGAAGAATGATCTACTGTTCTTTCTGAAAAAGAAGTACCTCAGAAATTTTGCTGATATGCTGGCTCGGGCTGAAGGTTATGCCCGAGTAGAAGAGACCTTCAAGGCCAAGGATAGTTAAGCTACTGAAGAACGACGAGCGGGTGAATCAAGTATGCCTGCTACTAATAAAAAGTTGAGGGAAGCTCGGTCGTTCTCTCAAACTCCTCTTGAGCGCAAGCGAGCCCGAACTCCTCCTCGGACTCGAAGACAAAGAAGCCCAGATAGAAGGGCATGATGAGGCTCCCCTCTCAGAAGGTTCCACAACTATACTCCCCTCAATGCTCCAAAAATCTAGATACTGATGAAAATCAAGGAGCAGCCACCGAGGTCGGAGAGGATGCACACGCATCTTGATAAGTGCAATCTAAACAAATACTGTCTCTACCAATATGACCACGATCATGATACTGAGGAGTGCATTCAGCTCCAAGATGAGATCGAGGAACTCATCAGGTAGGGCAGGCTTGGCCGATTCCTACGACATCGACCTGAAGGATGGAAAGATCGACCAAGGATGCTACCGCAACCAGAGCCGCTAAGGAGGAAGGAGCAACAAGGAGATTGGGCCCCACTTGGCATTATCAACACCATTTCTGGGAGACTTCGATAGAAGGAGGTCGGTGGATCTAGGGGATAGGCAAAGAGACTAAGAGTTGAGGAGCCCCTAACTCTAATGCACAAAAAGTTTAGTTCTCGCATAACGATGCGATTGTAATTGCTTTAAATATTGCAGACTATGATGTACGTTGCATCCTTATTGATATAAAAGTTTGGTCAATGTTTTATTTTATGATGCTTTCTCTAAAAGGTCTATACCTAATAGTTGGCTTGGACCAATAAACTCTCCATTGGTAGGCTTCACTGGTGATGCAGTACCAGTTGAAGGCGTAATAACTTTGGTTGTGATTGCAGGATAATATTTGAGACAGTCCAAGGCATAGGTGGATTTTTTGGTAGTAAAAGCTCCATCGACTTACAACACAATTCTCGGTCGATCTAGTCTAAATACGTTTTGAGTAGTGGAGTCAACCTATTATTTGAAAATAAAGTTTCTAACAAGCTATGGAATTGGAGAAGTCAGAGAAGATCAAGCTTTGGCAAGACATTGCTATTCAATCACCTTGCAGAGGGGTGAGCAGTCAGATCCTTATCTGGTTGATGGGTTGGATGTCCATGATGATCTAACTGAAGAGCAGGATGAGCCCATGGAAGATCTTATTTTCATCCCACTGAATGACGAAAATGCGGAGCATACGGTATAGATTAGCTCCAACCTGGTGAAAGAGATACGAGAGTAGCTTATCAAATTTCTATGGAGAAATGCAAATGTTTTTGCTTGGATCCTCGATGACATGTCCGAAATAGATGCTGCAGTCATAGAACATCGTTTGACTGTTGATCCTAAACATTGGTCGATGAAAGAGAAGATGCACAGCCATACCTCAAAGAGATAGAAAGTAATTGTAGAGGAAGTTGACAAGCTCCTCAAGATCGGATTCATTCGAGAAATCAACTATCCAAATTGGATCTCTAACGTTGTACTCATCAAGAAGACGAACGATAAGTGAAGAATGTGCATAGACTTCAAAAAGCTGAATAAAGCCTGCCTGAAAGATAGCTATCTCCTATCCAAGATTGATCAACTGGTGGATGCGATCTCGAGCCACGAGGTCATCACTTTCATGGATGTCTTTTTTGGCTATAACCAAATTCGGATGGCACCAGAAGATGAGGGGAAAATTACTTTTATTACTGACCGTGGTCTTTATTATTACAGGGTTATGCCTTTTGGACTCAAAAATATAGGAGCAACATACCAATGCTTGGTCAATAAAATCTTCAAGGAGCAGATCGGCCACAACATGGAGGTATATGTAGATGACATGCTTGTCAAGAGCTAAGCTTCAATAAATCACATTGTCAATCTTAAAGAAACCTTCAGCATCCTTAGGAGGTACAAGATGAAGCTGAATCCAATCAAGTGCACCTTCGACGTGACTTCGGAAAAGTTTTGGGATTCATGGTGTCGAGGCGTGGAATTGAAGCAAATTCGAAGAAGATTCGGGCCATTCAAGAGATGACTGCTCCAAAATCAATCCAAGAGGTTCAACGCTTGACTGAAAAGGTGATAGTCCTGAACCACTTCATCTCGAGGTCGACCGAGTAATGCATACCCTTCTTTCAAGTCCTAAAATAGCTGAAGAACTTCTACTGGACCACTGAATGTCAACAAGTCTTTAAAAATTTCAAAGACTACCTCTGTTCACCTCCCCTATTAGCAAAGCCCGAATCCAAAGAGGGATTATTTTTGTACCTGACGGTCTCCCCAATGGTCCTTGCAATAGTTCTAGTCAAAGAAGAGATGAAAGTACAGAGGCCGATCTACTACATAAGCCGAGTCTTGAGGGATACCAAGATCAGGTATACTAAGTTAAAAAAACTAATTTTTGCTCTACTGGTTGTAGTCCGGAGACTTCGACCTTACTTCTAATGGCATACCATAACCCTCCTCACTGATCAACCAATCAAAATAGTTCTTCATCGAATGGATGCCTCCGGAAGAATAGCAAAATGGGCAATAGAGCTCACCGAGTTCGACATCAACTACCAGCCTCGGCTATCAATCAAAGTTCAAATTCTGGTAGATTTTATAGTTGAATGCACCATTCCGGATGAAGTCGAGTCTGAATAAAATGAAGTCGATATTCCCTGATTACAACCAAGTTTCTCTGAAGAAAGAGCCAACTTTTCTGAAGATTTTTGGGCCCTATATGTAGACGGCTCGTCCAATACTTCTGGTGTAGGCACAGGACTGATCTTGGTTAGCCCAGAAGGAGTCATCATCGAATATATGCTACGCTTTGAGTTTCCTACGACTAATAATGGAGCCGAATATGAAGCTTTGATTACAGGGTTCAGGATCGCCGAAGAATTGAAAGCAAATCGACTCCAACTCTACGGTGATTTTCAATTAGTGGTCGGACAAGTTAATGACGATTATGAGGCTCATAATGAAAGCATGATAAAATATCTCAAGAAAGTGAAGAGCTTGACTCTGGCCTTCAATAGTTTTGACATCAAGTAGATCCCAAGAGTGCAAAACACTAGGGTCGACCTTCTCTCAAAGTTGGTAACATTGGCCCCGACTGAGTTGCCCAAGGAGGTCTTCTTTGAAGTCCTAAAACATCCGAGTTTGGAAGGACAACAGTTTGTAATGTAGATCGACCATGAGCCATGTTGGATTGACCCATTGGTTGCTTATCTCAAAGATGGAGCTCTTCCTCATGATCCAAAAGGAGCTTGAAAACTCAAAAATCAAGCCTTTCGGTATGTTTTGTATAATGGCAAGCTATATAAAAGGTCATATTCCTTACCACTCTTGAGATATCTCAGACCTTCAAAAGCCAACTTTGCATTATGGAAAGTGCATGAAGGAATCTGTGGAAGTTATGTAGGGACCACATTCTTATCATACAGACTACTTCGACAGGATTACTATTGATCGATCTTCTACCATGATTCTATAAAGTATGTCAAAAAATATGGCTGCTGTCAAAGAAGTGCAAATATTCAAAGGCAGCCAGCTTCTAAACTAAACCCCTGAGCACCTCATGGCCATTTGCTCAGTGGGGGATGGACATACTCGAACCTTTTCCTATGGCACCGAGATAGTGCAAGTTCCTCTTAGTGGTAATAGATTATTTCACAAAGTGGATCGAGGCTGAACCTCTAGCAAAAATCACTGAAGCAAAAGTGCAGGATTTTGTCTGAAAGTCGATCATTTGAAGATTTGGCTTACCTCAAACCCTCATAATAGATAATGAACGGTAGTTTACTAAAGCAAGATTTGTCGAATTCTATGAAGATTTGAACATCTTCCATCATTTTACCTCAGTAGCTCATCCATAGGCAAACGACGAAGCCGAAGTAACAAACATAATCCTACTGTAAGATATCAAAGCAAGACTTGAAAGAGCAAAGAAAACTTGGGTGAATAAATTCTATCATATGCTCTAGGCATACCAAACTATCCAAAGATTGCCAACTGGGAAGATCCCATTTGCCTTAGCTTTTGGAACAGAAACGATTATCCCAATAGAACTCAAACTTCCATCAGCACGAGTCGTGGCATTCAATGAGCAGCATAACTCATGGGACCTCAAGGCTAACTTTGACTTATTGGAGGAAAAATGAAAAAAAGCTCAAGTTCGGATGACAGACTATAAGCAAAAAGTGGCCCGTTACTACAACTCTAAAGTCAAAGACAAAATATTCAAAATGGAGGATCTAGTATTTCGACGAGTAGCTATTTCACAACCTCAAAATTAGAAAAAGCTCGCTCAAAATTAAGAAGGCCCATATGAAGTAGAGGAGATCATCTGGTCTGAAACTTATCGCTTGAAGGAGCTTGGAGAAACAACACTCCCACAGTCTTAGAATTCAGAAAATCTAAGAATATACTACCAGTAATTTGCCTTCAATAAAACTTCTTTATTTTAATATTATTATTTTTTGTTGCAAAAATCATGTGATGATAGAAAATAACTCTCTGAAATAATTAAAAGTAGCCATGTTAGAAATAGAAGGAGAACCTCGTCCTAACATGAGCAAAGTCGAAGGTCTTGTTAGTCTAAAGACGAGATGAGGGAGAGGCTCTTTCAACGACCCTTATGTACCCCTACAGCTATGTTAGGAACAGGAGGAGAACCTCATCCTACATGAGCAAACTGAAGACCTCGTTAGTCTAAAGACGAGATGAGGAAGAGGCCTTCAATGTCTAATGTCCCCTATAACCATGTTAGAAAAGAAGGAAAATCTCGTCTTAACGTGAGCAAAGTCGAAGGCCTCGTTAGTTTAAGATGGGATGAGGGGAGAGGCTCTTTCAACGGCTCTTATGTGTCCCTACAATTCTGTTAGGAATAGGAGGAGAACCTCATCCTAAATTGAGTAAAGCAAAGATCTCGTTAACCTAAGATAAGATGAGGGAAGAGGCCCTATCAACGGCCCAACTATGCCCCTACTGTCATGATAGGAACAAGAGGAGAACCTCATCCTAACATGAGCAAGACGAAGACCTCCTGTTACTTAAGACAGGAGGAGAGAACCTTTCAACGGCCATAACAAAAATAGGAGGAAGGCCTCACCTTAATAGAAGTAAAAACCAACCTCAATGGGAATAGGAGGAGAACCTCGTCTTGACATAAACAAAGAACTTCGATTACCTAAGACAGGAGGAAGGACCTCATCTTGACGAAAGGACAAAGAAAAATCAATAGAATTGAACATAGAAGGATAAACTCATCTCAGCACAGGTAAAATATCTCCAGTTATAAAAAGACAGGAGAAAAACTATTTTTTTGACAATTCTTTCAATGAAAGTCAAAGTAAAAGAGAGAAATAGAAAAATCAACTGGCATTGAATCAAAACAAAGCAAAACGATGATCGAAGAAAATATTCCTTCAATAAATCTGAAGTTCATTACAAAGTGAAGGTCCACGAGATCATGTACAAAAAAGAAAAAAAATGATAAAGTCCTAAAAAGGCCTAGAATCCTTAGACTTCGAACTGTCGACCTCCGTCATTATAAGATACTGCTTTAGCTTAAGGATTTCCTCCTCAAGCTCCTTCTTATATAGACTATCTATGTACATCCTCTTGGCGTGTTGGAATTTGCCTTCGAGCTCTCGCCGCTACTTCCTTAAGAATTCAGACTTGGCCTCCGCATCCCTGACAGCTTGCTGCTCGTACGACAACTGGATCCTCAACCATTGAACCTCGGTCTTCTCCCTCCCCGTTGCTTTCGAAAGCTCACCCAAAGTCCTCGTTAGGGAGGCAACCTGCTCTGATCCATCGCTCGCACCAAATTGATGACTGTCATCAAGTTATTTTTGGAGCTGGGTTACCTCGCTATTAGCAGCACGAAGCTTTTGCTCAAGCTAGGATATCCTCTCACTCCAACCCAATCGGTAGGTATCATAAGTGAGCTCGGCGTCATGCAATTATTTTTGGAGTGCAAAGAACCTCTTTGACCAATCCCACTCATACTGAGCCTTGTCGGAAGACCATGGTGAGCTCTCCTCCAGCAGATAGATCTTCTCCTTTGCCGCCTTGAGATTGATTTTAAGAAAGCTGATCTTCATCGTAAATGCCTAAGATTTATTGTTGGCATTTTTCTTAAGCTCGATGATCTCCTTCTCAAAGTTATCCTTTCGAATGCTGAAGCTCATGGAATCTTTTATGTATAGCTTTCGGAGATGTGTGACCTCAATCATTGCCTGTGAAGCATTCTTTCTAGATCTCCAAAGTCCGTCTTCTATCTTCTTCAACTTTTTCTTCAGGTGATGAATCTTCCTCTTTAGATTTTTGACTACGGATTTCAGAAGGATACCTTGGGATAATAGCTCAGATCAATTGGAGATGATGGATCCTGACTACGATCGTTGGAGGGGTTCTGAATAACATCCACCATGACACAAGTATAAAAAAAAGAAAGTTTATTTTCATTCCTCAAATGTTCGGTATACATCGAAAGAAAAAGAGAAGAAAAGTACAAATTCATAAAAGATCTTAGACCTCGATTGGTGCAGAGGTAGGCGAGATTGGTACATCCTTTGCGGCATCGGGCTCGGAAATAGATTTGGGAGCTTCAGCTACAAGTTCGGGAGCACTCGAGGTAGGTTCGGTGATAGGGGAAGCGGTGCTAGCATTGAAGGGACTGGTTTCCTCACTGGATTCGTCTATCAGAGGGTCAAGGTCTACTCCAGGGAAGTTCTTCATGACCCTCCTCATGCAAATCTCGAACCCCTCCAAGAAGGCTTCTTGGGTGAATGTGATCTTGATGTCCTCCATTGCTTTGGAGGACTTGGACGCTTCGATAGCCCTTTCCCTCTTAACGCTGACCTCCTCTTCAGCCTTCTTCCTTTTGTCTTCGGAGAGGGCCAGGACTGCCCTCAGCCCCATAGAAGCTTCTTCCTCTCTCCATGATACCTCCCAAAGGCGCTCGACTTCTGTAGTTTGAATTTTTGAGGCCACCTTCAAATGATCGACCTTGGCCCGAACCCTCTCGACCTTTGCTTGAACCTCCTACAGGACTTTAGAAGCCTCGGCCTGACGAAGATCGACAGCCTTTGAGTGGGCAAACAAGTAATGCCCTAGCTATAAAACAAGAAGAAATTAAGTCAAAACTTTAAAAGCGCACCCTTCATTCAAACAAGTTTAGAAAAATGGATTACCTCGAGATAGGTGGCAAAAGACTCATCAAATCTCTCAGCATCCTCTATCCCAACCATTTTTTCGACAATGTATGGGAGGATGCTGCCCTTCATCAGGGATTGAATGACCTTTCGATCATCTAAGGAAGCTCGCTCCTGATCGAAGCCTTCATCACTCAAATTTTCAATCGCTCTCCTCATCTTTTTCTTGACGACATCCTTTTTCTTCTTCTTCTTCTCAACGATCTCGCGCTGCTCGAAAAGCATGGTGGTGGCGTCATCTCGGGATGAGATCAGAGTTGGTGCGGCCATGTCAGACTCGGGGATGGGCGCTGCCTGGATCGCACAATCGGGATCGGCTCATTAGTGCGAGCCTTCTTGGATGTTTCCCCTGCGAAGCTGTCCTTCCTCTTGAGAGACTTGATCCTCTTGACTAGATGGTTTTGCTCCTCAGGAGTCATCTCTGTAGAAGAAAAATCAGAGTCAGAGAAGAAAAGGAGACCATGCATAGTTGGTAGGCTGCAAAGGACTACCTGCCGGATTGAGAGGACCGAGATCGAAGTTGAATAAGATCTGATCCTCTAGGAGCTTGGAGATCGGAGGAGCTTGGAAGTTGTTTAGCTTGTTGGCCGAATCTTGATCCTCTTTCTCAAGCCCAGGAGCTCAGCGGACTGAGTCTCTTATTTCTCCCCAAGAAGAAAGTTCTAGTTCTAGGAAGGAATAGAAAATAAAAAA
>QRFJ01000411.1:508003-578500 GCA_006176705.1 Cocos nucifera
TTTGATGTGCCGGCTAGAGGCAATTTTGTCTACTTCATTACTTTACCGATGATCTGTCTAGGTATGGGTATGTGTATCTTATGAGACACAAGTCTGAAGCTTTTGAAAAGTTCAAAGAATTCAGACATGAAGTAGAAAAACAAACTGGAAAACCCATTAAGGTTCTTCGATCAGATCGAGGAGGTGAATACCTTAGCCTGGAAATTCCTAGACTATCTTAAAGAAAAATGGCATAGTCTCTCAATGGACTCCACCAGGAACACCTCAACTCAACGGGAATTTCAGAATGGAGAAATCGGACTCTATTGGATATGGTTCGATCCATGATGAGCTTCACAGACCTCCCTGATTTTCTTTGGGGACACTCATTGTTAACTTCAATTTATCTACTGAATAGGGTTCCCTCTAAAACCGTTCCTACCACACCGTATGAGATATGGCACGGTAAGAAACCAAGTCTGAGTCATCTCAGAATTTGGGGTTGTCCGGCTCATGTCAAAAGACAACAAGCGGACAAGTTAGAGTTTAGGTCCTTTAGAGCTCGATTCATAGGATATCCTAAAGAGTCATTAGGATACTATTTCTACATTCCAGAAGACCACAATGTGATTGTGAGTCGACATGCCATCTTTCTTGAAAAATAGTTTATTCAAGATAGCGGCATTGGAAAATAGATCAAGCTTGATGAGAAAGTCTCACAAGTGGAACGAGCTAAGGACCAATTGGAACCAAATCAGGTTGAGCCAATAAGAACACTACCTCCTCCACCTCGTAGATCGGAAAGAGTTTTCCATCCCCCTGAAGAGATACTTAGGTATTATTTCAGAGGAAAGTAGAGAAAATGTTCCTCGTAGGTAATGGTGCTCATGGTGATGATCCCAAAACCTACAACGAGGCGATATCAGATATCGACTCCGAGAAATGGCTAGAGGCAATGCAGTCAGAAATTGACTCGATGCACTCAAACCAAGTCTGGACCTTGGTAGATCCACCAGAAGGTATAGTACCTATTGGGTGTAAATGGATCTTCAAGAGAAAGATTGGTGCAGATGGAAATGTGGAGACATTCAAGGCTAGACTAGTGGCAAAAGGTTATAGTCAACGCGAAGGCATTGACTATCAGGATACCTTTTCCCAGTGGCTATGCTAAAATCCATCCGCACATTGCTTGCCGTTGCAGCCTATTTCGATTATGAAATATGGCAAATGGACGTGAAAATGGCATTCTTAAATGGATATCTTGAGGAAGATATCTATATGGAACAGCCGCTAGGTTTCACATCCAGTGATACTGATCACAAGGTTTGCAAGCTGCAAAGGTCCATATATGGACTTAAGCAAGCATCTCGGAGCTGGAACACTCGTTTCAATGATGTGATCAAAAAGTTTGGTTTCATCAAAAACGAAGAGGAACCATGTGTTTTCAAAAAGGTCAGTGGGAGCGCTGTTGTCTTCCTCGTATTGTACGTGGATGACATCCTCCTTATTGGGAATGATATTCCCATGTTGACGACAGTCAAAATGTGGTTGTCCAAGGAATTCTCCATGAAAGACCTAGGTGAAGCATCCTTTATTCTAGGAATTAAGGTCTATAGGGATAGACCGAATAGGATGCTAGGACTTTCACAGAAGATGTACATAGAGGAAGTACTAAAGAGGTTTAGTATGGAAAACTCTAAGAGGGGATTAATACCCTTCAGACATGGTATTCATCTTTCCAAGAAGATGTGCCCCAGCACACCTGAGGAAATAGAACGCATGAGCAAGATCCCTTATGCTTCTGCAATAGGGAGCCTCATGTATGCCATGCTATGTACACGACCTGATATAGCCCATGCTGTGAGTGTCACAAGCAGATATCAGTCAAATCCAGGTGAAGAACACTGGACTTCTGTGAAATGTATCCTTAAGTACTTGAGAAGAACTAAGGATATGATGTTGGTCTTTGGTAATGGAGAACTCCAAGTCCAGGGATACACAGACTCGGATTTCATGTCTGATATAGATGATCGAAAGTCGACATCTGGCAGTCTGTTTGTGTGCAATGGTGGTGCTGTCAGCTGGAAGAGTTCCAAGCAAACAGTGATATCACCTCATCCACGATTACCTCGAGAAGGGTTATGTCGAGGTCAAGAGAGTCAACTCCACAGATAATGTGGCAGACCCACTTACAAAGCCGTTGGGCCAGCAGAAGATCGAAGCCCACCTTGAGAAGATGGGACTTAGACTTGTAGCCAATTGGCTTTAGGACAAGTGGGAGATTGTTAGATATATGTGCCCTAGAAGCCAGAATTGGCTGACACTTGTAATACACTTCTAGGGGCAAAATTATAATTTTGACTAATATCAATAAAATGGGTTATTTTCTATCACATATGTGTATTTAGTGTCTGTGATACATCCTTTGAGTTAATGGTAATGATAATTCATATTTTCAAGAGTTGAAAATTTAAGACATGAATAATCATTATTAACTCATAAAATTGCTCCCGACCATAGGATCATCACGAGGATGGTGATTGATCCGGAAGGTTGGTGTACAATCGCTTCTCTTTAGTAGATGAGTCTTGAGTCTACGGTGTGGAGACACCGGAGCGAGAGTACAGGTACTCGTTAGAGAACGAGGGCACTGAGCGTGACCACCTCGAGTAGTCATTAGGAAGTCTACCTTCTCGTCAATGACTGACTCGATGCTGCAGTAGTGTGTCTGGTTCTTTGACCTGAGGTGCATCGGCAGTTCACCTTGAGGGTGTTATAGTTTGACTACACCATTACTCGGTCTCCTAGCCATATGGAACCCTGAGGTGTATGTTGGCTATAGCATGTTCATTGTAGGAACTGGATTGCATCAAGATGGAATCTATCTACCTCGGTGGTAGAGGAGCAGCCCTATGATGATCATGAGAATCAAGTCCAGAAGCCCATGGCCATGGCAGAGTGAAATAATAGAAAGAGTTTCTATTTAGATTTTCACATCGGACTTCGAATCGAATGATTACATCATATGACAGAAACTAGGGTTTGAACGAGTTCACCTTAACCCTAATCTGATCGGGGCTCAAGATAGAAGAACTTAATCACACAGGTAGCTGCACCAAGAGGTTCGCATTCAGCTCTGATGGGTTGCCACCATATACTGCTAGGTGTCACTGGTGGATTTTGGGAGCAATTAGAATGATTTAGATGATCGATCATTCTAGCTGTTCGAATCAGAAGAGTTCTGATCCATCGAAAGGAGTTTCGATGATGTCGATGATAGAGATCATGACATATCCCATTACCATACAGAACTGAACCTAACTGGGTCACACAAACAAGGGTTTGAATCTGGTGATCATCAATTGAACTGATCTAGTTCAATTGATCTGAATGAGATTCAATTAGGTTCAAGAAAATCGTGCTAGCACTCGATTGAACCTAACGTTCTTCTTTTGCTATCATAAATAAGTTGTCCTGACTGAGCCAAAGGAGTTTGTGCTCAATCAGAGGCCTTCATATGGTCTGACTGGAGGTTGTCCAAGTCAGAAAAGGTTGTCTTATTTTGTAAGACATTACCTGCCATTTTTGGTCACCTGCCATTTCTTGTTCTTTGACTTTGGTCAAAAGTCTACCTTTGACTGGTCAAACGTTGACCATTGACACTTTGACTTTTGACCACATGTCATGCACCTATTGGAGAGCTGGTGGGGGCCTGTCCCCCTGCCAGAACCTGGCAAGGAGGAGGGCGCACGCCACCCTAGGCGTGTGCCCAAGTTGGAGGCGCCTAGGAGTCCTTGTTGGACAAGGACTCCATCTCCTTTTTGGATTCCAATTAGAGTTCTTCTAAGAACCAACTTTGACTGGTCTTAGGTGCCCTCTAAGGAGGAATCCAGGGGACTCTATTCCACCAATCAGATTTAGATCTGATTTCACAAAGGATTGTGATTGGTTGGGAAGATGAGGAGTTGGATCACAGGTAGTCTATAAATAAGACCCTGTACCCAACTCAGATTATGACATGAGATTGAGATAAGAGTTTCCATACGTCCAAAGGCCTTTTCTCCTCTCCTCCTCCATGCCAAAGCTTTTTCTCCCTCTCCTCTCCACGTCCAAAATAGTTTTGGAGCTTGGTTGGTGCGATCTAGATCAAAGAAAGGCGATCAAAAGCAAGAAGGCTGCACTATTGCAAAGGACGACTGCTGATCTTCAAAAGAAGTTTTGGAGATCCTCCAGATCAGGTCCAGATCTAATTTTTGGAGACATGATAGAGAGGAAGAGGATCTTCAGATCCAACTGAGTGGATATCGATAGAGGCCAGGCACTTGCATGGCTAGATCCAGAACCTTCCGCTGCAAATAGGATCATCAACAGGGTAATAGGATTACCCAGATCAGGTAAATTAAATTTGATTTAATTTATTTTTATTTTATTTTATTTATTAAAATAATAAGAATTCGATCTAAAATATCTCAAATCTGATATAGATCAAAGAAAATTTTTTTTGAAATATATCGCTTGATTTGATCAGATCTGAACGAACCTGGATCGGAAAATCAGGATTTCCCTTTAGACCGGCCCCCACCAATTCTCCAATAGGTGCGTGATGCATGCGCCCTCCTCCTTGCTAGGTTCTGGTAGGGGGATAGGCCCCCACCAATTCTCCAATAGGTGCGTGACACGTGGATAGAAGTCAAAGTGTCAATGGTCAACATTTGACTAGTCAAAGATCAACTTTTGACCAAAGTCAAAGGACGAGAAATGATAGATGACCAAAAATGGTAGGTATTGTCTTACAAAATAAGACAACCCTTTTTTGACCTGGACATACTCCAGTTAGACTAAGTGAAGGCCTCTGATTGAGCACAAACTTTTTTGACTCAGTCAGGACAACTATTTATGATAGTAAAAGAAGAACGTTAGGTTCAATCAAGTGCTAGCACGATTTCCTTGAACCTAATTGAATCTCATTCAGATCAATTGAACTGGATTAGTTCAATTGATGATCACCAAATTCAAATCCTTATTTGTGTGATCTAGTTAGGTTCGATTCTGTATGGTAATGGGATATGTCATGATCTCTATCATCGATATTATCGAAACTCCTTTCGATGGATCAGAACTCTTCTGATTCGAATAGCTAGAATGATCGATCATCTAAATCATTCTAATTGCTCCCAAAATCCATCAGTGACACCGAGTAGTATATGGTGGCAACCCATCAGAGCTGAATGCGAACCTCTTGGTGTAGCTACCTATGTGATTAAGTTCTTCTATCTTGAGCCCCGATCAGATTAGGGTTTAGGTGAACTCGTCAAACCCTAGTCTCTATCATATGATGTAATCATTCGATTCAAATTCAATATGAAAATCTAAATAGAAACTCTTTCTATTATTTCACTCTGCCATGGCCATGGGCTTCTGGACTTGATTTTCATGATCATCATAGGACTGCTCCTCTACCACCGAGGTAGATAGATTCCATCTTGATGCGATCCAGTTCCTACAATGAACATGCTATAGCCAACATACACCTCAGAATTCTATATGGCTAGGAGACCAAGTTATGGTGTAGTCAAACTATAATACCCTCAAGGTGAACTGTCGATGCATCTCAGGTCAAAGAATCAGACACACCACCGCAGCATCGAGTCAGTCATTGACGAGAAGGTAGACTTCCTAATGACTACTTGAGGTGGTCACGCTCAGTGCCCTCATTCTCTAATAAGTACCTATACTCTCGCTCTGATGTCTCCACATCGTAGACTCAAGACTCATCTACTAAAGAGAAGCGATTATACACCAACCTTCCGGATCAATTACCATCCTCGTGATGATCCTATGGTCGGGAGCATTTTATGAGTTAATGATGATTATTCATGTCTTAAATTTTCAACTCTTGAAAATATGAATTATCATTACCATTAACTCAAAGGATGTATCACAGACACTAAATACACATATGTGATAGAAAATAATCCATTTTATTGATTTTAGTCAAAATTATAATTTTGCCCCTAGAAGTGTATTACAAGTGTCAGCCAATTCTGGCTTCTAGGACACATATATCTGACAAAACTATTTTAGATTAATTATAAAAAAATAAAGACATAAAAATATTTAAACTAAAAATAGTCTTTATTGCAAACTAAAAAGAAATATAAAAGATGAAAAATAAAAAATATCATTTGAATAAGATCATAATGATCTCTTGAGAAAGAGAGAATCAGCCAGACATCGAGGAGCTGCTCGCTAAAATCTTCATCTTGGAGCCTTGCTGAAGAATCCAGGTCGCAGTAGGTGATAGAAATTCAGAATAGGAGAAGTTTTGGTGGAGATGCAGGCTTTGGTGCCGGTTTGAAGAAGAAAAAATAGAAAAGATTGAAGAAAGAAGAGCTTGAGAGAGAATTAGGAAGAGAGAGAGCTTGCTGGTTGTTTAGGTGAGGAAAGAGAAGCTTTGAAGAGCTTTTGAGGGGTTTAGAAGGGCTTCCCCTAAGAGGAGGCTTCTCAGGGTTTAAGGGAGCTTTAGGAAGATTTTTATAGAGAGAAAAGGAGAGAAATTAGATTAAAATCAGAAAAAAAGAAAGAAATCGAGTCTGGATTGGATTCTTCTCTCTAAAATAATTTTTTACCATTAGATCGGATTTCAATGGTCTAGATTTAACCAAAATTGGACTTCTGTATCTTAAATAGGGCTCAGATTAATTTTTAGTCATTTGATCGAGCTTAAGATTAAATTTGGACCATTGGATCACACTGGATCTTCCTTAATTAAGTTAGAGATGAATTCTGGCTGTTGGATCTTGACTGGCTCACTTTCTGGCCATCCGATCATGTAATTACTGCTCCTGTAGACTGCATAGATTGACTGTACCAAATGTCGCAACCGATCATGCTACGCTCTGCTTGAGAAAATTACTATTCTGCCCCTATGAGTCACGATGAATTTTTGATGAACCCCTTAAGGGTCTATGTCTACTACATGGTGTGCTTTAGTTCACCGTGCCTGTTGAGCTGGCCGGTCTATGAAAGAAATCGTGGACCGATCTACCGTGCATCGGACTATAATTTTTTTTTTTATTTTTTTAAAACTTCTGGGCTTCATAACTTTTTAAATTAGCTTCGATTTGAGTTAAATTTATTCCATTGCGATCCATAAATTGAGCTCTTTTCATCTATGATCTTCTTTTCTGCAAAAAATAAAAAAAAATCAATTCTTAAGAAATAAGAATAAATTAATTAATAGATTAATACTTTTATAAATATATTTTATGTGTTTATCACACTCTCCAACTTGAACTTTGCTCATCCTCGAGTAAAGTAGATAGATTAGCAATATATACCGACTTAGCCTTGAAGTAAAAGTTAGGTTTAGATACTCCTAAAGGTAGCTGATACCCGGTCGGACCATTAAAGAGGTACATCATCGGATTACCAATTTGACCTAATTAATGGTTGTCTTAGCCATCGAAATTTTTAGAGCTCTTAATTCACTAACTTTCCACTTTACTCTTTAAATTCTCTAACTTGATGTGAGCTGAATTTATTATCTTTCTTGCAATTTAGTCCTTTTATTATTCTTTTTTTCTTTTTATTTTTTTTAGATTCTTACATCTCCACCTTTTGATGCGAACCACAATGCTTACTTAGGCGAAGAGGTCCGGTTACTCAGTGAGACAATGCTAGAATTTTTTTATTCATACTGTCCATCTTTTTATATGAACCATAATGCTTACTTAGGTGAAGAGATCTGGTTACTCAGTGAAAAATTAGTTTTTTTTTTTTTTTAAACAGATTTTAAGGGATACTTTTGTATAGTTTGACCTTTCCACCCAACACTCATGAAGTAGATTCTTTATTGAGATCAGTAAGAAGAGGGTTCTAGAATCACTTTTAAAATTTAGTCTGATCTAAACCCTTCCATTTATTGAGTTTTCTTAATACTTTATTCCTCGGTATCTCTAAAATTTTCTACAGCGGTCAAAAATAATACCTAACTCAAACTATATAGATAGAGTGAATCAAGGTTGAATCCACGGAGATCATGTTAATTACATTTAAATTATAAATTAAAATTAATTAGGATGAATTAAAAGTTGATTAATTAAAAAGGCTACTTAAATTAATTAAGAAAGTAAATTATATAGCAAATTAATTAAAGAGGAGTTGCAGGTATGGAGATGGATTCTTAGGATCTCAATTGATTACTTATTTGATAGTTGATATTCTTTTTAATATGCTTTAATTGATATGTAATCAATAAAGATATAATCTATCTTAAAGAGCATGGTCTGTACCCTTAGATCATAGCTCATCCATTAAAGTTATAGACTAGTCTAAATTGATTTAGATATAAAAAAAGAATTAACCTAAATATAATTTATCCCAAGAGTACGAATCATATCCGTAGATTATGGCTCATCTCAAGGATAATAAACTATTTTAGATTAATTATAAAAAAATAAAGATATAAAAATATTTCAACTAAAAATAGTCTTTATTGCAAACTAAAAAAACATACAAAAGATGGAAAATAGAAAACACCGTCAGAATAAGATCACAATGATCTCTTGAGAAAGAGAGGATCAGCCAGACATCGAGGAGCTTCTCATTGAAATCTTCATCTTGGAGTCTTGCTGAAGAATCTGGGCCACAGCAGATGACAGAGATTCAAAACAGGAGAGAAGTTTTGGTGGAGATGCAGGCTTTGGTGCTGGTTTGAAGAAGGAAAAAGAGAAAAGGTTGAAGAAAGAAGAGCTTGAGAGAGAGAATTAGGGAGAGAGAGAGCTTGCTGGCTATTTAGGTGAGGAAAGAGAGGCTTTGAAGAGCTTTTGAGGGGTTTAGAAGGGCTTCTCCCAAGAGGAGGCTTCTCAGGGCTTAAGGGAGCTTTAGGAAGGTTTTTATAGAGAGAAAAGAAGAGAAATTGGGTTAAAATTAGAGAAAAATGAAAGAAATAGAGTATGGATTGGATTCTACTTTCTAAAATAATTTTTTGTCATCAGATCGGGTCTTAATGGTCTAGATTTGACCAGAATCAAACTTATGTAGCTTAAATAGGGCTCAGATTAATTTTCAGTCGTTCGATTGAGCTTAAGATTGAATTTGGACCATTGGATGGTGCTGGATCTTCCTTAATTATGTCGAAGATGAATTCTGGCCATTGGATCTTGATCGACTCGCTTCCTGGCCATCCGATCAAGTAATTACTGCTTCTATAGACCGCATAGACCGACTGCACCAAACGTCGCAACCAATCACACTGTGCTTTGCTTGAGAAAATTACTGTTCTGCCCCTATGAGCTGTGACGGATTTTTCGTGAACCCCTTAAGGGTCTACATCTGCCACATGGTGTGCTTTGATTTGCCATGCCTACTGAGCTAGCCGATCTGCGACAGGAACCGTGGACCGACTGATCGGTCTACCGTGCACCAGACTATATTTTTTTCTTTTATTTAAAACTTTTGGGTTTTATAACTTTTTCATTTTAGCTCTGATTTGAGTGAAATTTATTCCATTACGATCCATAAATCGAACTCTTTTCATCCATGATCCTTTTTCTATAAAAAATAAAATAAAAATATTAATTCTTAAGAAATAAGAATAAATTAATTAATAAATTAATACTTTTATAAATATATTTTATGTGTTTATCACACCCTTCAACTTGAACTTTGCTAGTCCTCGAGTAGAGTAGATAGATTAGCAATATATACCGATTTAGTCTTGAAATAAAAGTTAGGTTTAGACACTCCTAAAGGTAGCTGATATTCGGTCAGATCATTAAAGAGGTACATCATCGGATTACCAATTCGATCCAATTAATGGTTGAGTCTTAGCCATCAAAATTTTTAAGGCTCTTCATTCACCAACTTTTTACTTTACTCTTTAAATTCTCTAACTTGATGTGAGCTGGATTTATTGTCTTTCTTGCAATTTAGTCTCCTTATTATCCACTTTTTTTTTCCTTTTTCTTTCTTTTTTTTTAGATTCTTGCATCCCCATCTTTTGATGCAAACCACAATGCTTACTTAGGCGAAGAGGCCCGATTACTCAGTGAGACAATGCTAGATTTTTTTTATTCATACTGCCCACCTTTTTATGCAAACCACAATGCTTACTTAGACGAAGAGGCTTGATTACTTAATGGAAAACTACTATTTTTTTTCATAAACAGATTTTAAGGGATACTTTTATATAGTTTGACATTTTCACTCAACTCTAATGAAGTAGATTCTTTATTGAGATCAATAAGAAGAGAATTCTAGAATCACTCTTAAAATTTGGTCTGGTCTAAACACTTTCATTTATTGGGTTTTCTTAATACTTTATTCCTCAATATCTCTAAAATTTTCTAGAGTGGTAAAAAATAATACCTAACTCAAACTATATAGATAGGGTGAATCAGGATCGAATCCACAGAGATCATGTTAATTATATTTAAATTATAAATTAAAAGTGATTAGAATTAATTAAAAGTTGATTAATTAAAAAGGCTACTTAAATTAATTAAGAAAGCAAATTATATAGAAAATTAATTAAAGAGGAGTTGTAGGTATGGAGATAGATTCTTAGGATCTCAATTGATCACTTATTTGTCAGTTGGTATTCTTTTTAATATGCTTTAATTGATATCTAATCAATAAAGATATAACCTATCTTAGAGAGCACGGCCTATATCCTTAGATCATAGCCCATCCATTAAAGTTATAAGCTAGTCTAAATTGATTTAAATATAAAAAGAAAAAAAATAATCTAAATATAATTTATTCCAAGAGCACGAACCGTACCCATAGATTATGGCTCATCTCAAGGGTAATAAACTATTCCAGACTAACTGCAAGAAAATAAAGACATAAAAATATTTAAACTAAAAACAATCTTTATTGCAAACTAAAAAGAAATATAAAAGATGAAAAATAGAAAATACTTTCAGAATAAGATCACAATGATCTCCTAAGAAAGAGAGGATCAGCCAGACATCGAGGAGCTTCTTGTTGAAATCTTCATCCTAGAGCTTTGCTGAAGAATTCGGGCCATAGTAGGTGATAGAAATTCAGAACAAGAGAGAAGTTTTGGTAAAGATGCAGGCTTTGGTGCTGGTTTGAAGAAGGAAAAAGAGAAAAGGTTGAAGAAAGAAGAGCTTGGGAGAGAGAATTAGGGAGAGAGAGAGCTTACTGGTTGTTTAGGTGAGGAAAGAGGGGCTTTGAAGAGCTTTTGAGGGTTTTAGAAGGGCTTCCCCTAAGGGGAGGCTTCTCAGGGCTTAAGGGAGCTTTAGGAAGGTTTTTATAGAGAGAAAAGGAGAGAAATTGGGTTAAAATTAGAGAAAAATGAAAGAAATCGAGTTTGGATTGGATTCTACTCTCTAAAATAATTTTCCACCTTCAGATTGAGTCTCAATGGTCTAGATTTGACCAAAATCGCACTTCTGTAGTTTAAATAGGGCTCAAATTAATTTTCAGCCATTTGATCGAGCTTAAGACTGAATTTGGATTGTTGGATGGTGCTGGATCTTCCTTAATTAAGTTGGAGGAGAATTCTTGCTGATTGGCTAGCTTCCTAGCCATCCGATCATGCAATTACTGCTCCTATAAACCATATAGACCGACTGCACTAAACGCCGCAACCAATCATGTTGCACTCTACTTGAGAAAATTACTATTCTGCCCCTGTGAGCCACGATGGATTTTCGGTGAACCCCTTAAAGGTCTACGTCTGCCATGTGGCGCACTTTGGTTCGCTGCTCCTGCTGAGCTGGTCGGTCTACGACAGGAATCGTGGACCAGTTGACTGGTCTACCATGCACCGAACTATATATTTTCTTCTTATTCTTTTATTTAAAACTTCTGGGCTTTATAACTTTTTTATTTTAGCTTCGATTTAAGTAAAATTTATTCTGTTGCGATCCATAAATCGAGCTCTTTTTATCCATTATCTTCTTTTCTATAAAAGATAAAATAAAAATATGAATTCTTAAGAAATATGGATAAATTAATTAATAAATTAATATTTTTATAAATATATTTTATGTGTTTATCACACCTCCTAACTTGAACTTTGCTCATCCTCGAGTAAAGCAGATAGATTAGCAATATATACCGACTTAGCCTTGAAGTAAAAGTTAGGTTTAGACACTTCTAAAGGTAACTGATATCCGGTCAGACCATTAAAGAGGTACACTGTCGGATTACCAATTCAACCCAATTAATGGTTGAGTCTTAGCCATAAAAATTTTTAGAGCTCTTCTTTCACCAACTTTTTACTTTACTCTTTAAATTCTTTAACTTGATGTAAGCTGGATTTATTGTCTTTCTTGTAATTTAGTCCTCTTATTATCCACTTTTTTTTCTTTTTTTTTTAGATTCTTGCATCTCCACCTTTTGATGCGAACCATAATGCTTACTTAGGCGAAGAGGCCGGATTACTTAGTGAAGTAACTTTTGCATAGTTTGACCTTTCCACCCAACTCTCATGAAGTAAATTCTTTATTGAGATCAGTAAGAAGTGGGTTCTAGAATCACTCTTAAAATTTATTCTAGTCTAAACCCTTCCATTTATTGGATTTTCTTAATATTTTATTCCTCAATATCTCTAAAATTTTTTAGACCGTTAATCACTCATTGATTAAGATGCCTAATTAACTTTTAATCAAAGCAAAGTTTGGGTATATAAAGCTAATTATTTTAAATCATACTTGAGGACTCACAAGTTTAAAGTTAATTATTCTCTCCCCAACTTAATTTTCATTATCCTCAATGGAAGAAGAAAAAAATATTTATCAAGGAGGGATATCACCTGGTTTATTATTTGCAAGTCCTTTATACTCTATCAGATTCATACAGGATATTTGATGTGCTCTCCCCAACTTAAGCCAATCGTCTTTATTAGTTTCCTACAAAAAGATAAAACTAGAAAACTCGAAATTTGAAAAATAAAATGATGGGTTACCTCCCAACAAGCGCTAAGTTTAAGATCTTTAGCCAGACCAGGCGACTCTGCGTATCTAGTGTCAAAAATTGGATTGACAAATTTTAATGATTTTGGATTGCCAATCTCAGAAAGATGGCTTGCGATCTCATTATTTATGAATTTCAGTAATTTCTCATCAATCTTTAGAAAGTAACTCATAGTCCCATTTTTAGTCAGTTTTATTCTAATTTTAAGAAAATAATTTATGAACCCATTTACAGACCCTTGTTTATTGAGAATTTCTTCTACTTGTTCTTCTAGTATGCTCATGAATTTAGATGTTAAGGTAAAGGTTGAGTTCGATGTAATGGGTACCGAAAGGGTGTCACTTAATTCTAAACATACATACTCAGGTGTGACCAAGGACAGATTTAGTTCTGAAGGAGGTGGTGATTCTAGAGGGAAAGCTATTAGAGCCAGTATTATTTCATATTTCTCAACCCCTAGGATAGTGGTTATAAAATTAGATGGCTCTAATAATGCATTCATATTTTTAGCACACCCATCTATATTAAAATCGTCTATCCCAAAAGAATCTAAACATGTATGCACTAGGTTTTGAGAAATAATTCTAGGGATAGCTTCCTTTATTTCATCTATAGGTACATCCACCTCATAATAGTTTTTAGTTTGTATATTAGGCTGTTCTATTAGAGTTTCATGCACATTGGAGCTCTCAGTTATATATTGCTTTATGGGTTGATCAGATAATTCTTCCTCCTCCTAGCTATTGAATGTAGCAGTAAGCTGACAAGTTGGATTTCTATCTTGGCTATAGATTGAGTATGATTTTCTAACATATTTAAAATATTCTCTTTAAATGTTGAACTATAGGCACTTGAAGAGGATTGCTGAACATTTTGATATTGGTACGCCGTATAAGTTTCCTCCGGATAACTAAGTTTATAAATAGTTGTTGGTTGTGATATCTCATAAAAATTTGAATAGTTTTCCCAACCTAGACTGTACGTATTGGAGTAAGGGTTATAATAATTGGTTTGAGTTGGGGTTGGGTAAGTCTGCTCATGTACAAATTTTCAAGATCAATATGCAGCTGAACATTCACTGACCAGGTGGTTAGGACTCGAACATATGTCACACACATGCAAGGGTGAGGTAGGAGAGTGTCTCATATTGAATAGATAGTCAAGTTTTTGGGATAGCTTACCTATCTTATTGCGGATATCTATGGAGTTTTCAGCCCTATAGATTCCACCACTATTAGTTCCATACATGGGTGTATAGGGGTCATAAGTATAAGAAGAAGGGATAAAGTATTCTCTTGATTGGCGAAAGGGTGCAGCCATAATTCTAGGTTTATTAGCTCTAAGGGTTCATTCAATTTCAGGATTTAGGATTTAAATTTCTGGTTGTAATGAATAATGCCCAAGTAAATATCCTACAATTATGTCTTAGAGCAAATACAGTTTTAAGTTTTTATACATTTTTTTTATAATAGAATTTTTTTAATAAGATAAAAAGAGATGAAAGAAATTCTAAAGATGAGAGCCTAGAGAGTCCTAAATCTAAGAAATAGATGTGAAGAGGTTAATTAGGTTTGATGTTTTTAGGTTAGCAATCGAGTTATACAATCAATCCTAGCTAAGGGTTATCTTAGATCTAGATAGCTCCTAACTGCCAAGGTCTCCTTCAAGCCCTCCAAGTAAAGAATCAATCAATCAATTAATCAGGTAAGTGTAAGGTTGGTGGGAGTTCTCCCATTGCTTGCCTTAGACACCAATTATGCTTGGCCAGGTAAGCTACCAAAACCAATTAAGTAACCACCTTCCTTCAGGCCCAGTCGTCCCTGAACTACTTGCCTTAGACACCAATTGAATTAACTAATCCTAAGCCGGTCCAACTCTTAGGGTTTCTTATCCTAATGAGCTCAAGTATCCTTAGGGGTCAACGTCTAATTAATTTTAGAATTAATGTTTGGATCAATACAATATGAAGGTTTGTGATTTTTGGGCTAAGGAAGGGTAATCAAATTTCCACCTTTTCTTGTTTAATTTGGTTTAGCACCCTTAAAGTGTCTTATGATGATGAGATGCAAAAATTCAAGATGTCCAAGTAAAGTGAAACATGCAAATTTAAATTAATTAAGTTTTCTTGTTAGATTTTGTGATTAAGTCTCTAAACCCTAAATAGCTCATGTGGTGTCAATGAATTTTTTTTAAATTTTTAATTTTTAATTTATTTTTTTTAAATTTTAAATTTTTTTATTTTTTTTAAATTTTATTTATTTATTTAAAATAATTAAATCATGATTCTTGGTAATGGCACTAAAATTTGATCGCTGTTGTAGGTGGTCAAAAATAATACCTAACTCAAACTATATAGATAGGATGAATCAGGGTCGAATCCATAGAGATCATATTAATTATATTTAAATTATAAATTAAAAATGATTAGGATTAATTAAAAGTTGATTAATTAAAAAGGCTACTTAAGTTAATTAAGAAAGCAAATTAATTAAAGAGGAGTTGCAGGTATGAAGATGGATTCTCAGGATCTCAATTGATCACTTATTTAGTTGGTATTCTTTTTAATATGCTTTAATTGATATCTAATTAATAAAGATATAATCTATCTTAGAGAGCACAGTTTGTACCCTTAGATCATAGCCCATCTCTTAAAGTTATAGACTAGTCTAAATTAACTTAGATATAAAAAAAGAATTAACCTAAATATAATTTATCCCAGGAGCACGAACCATACCCATAGATTACGGCTCGTCCCAAGGGTAATAAACTATTCTAGATTAATTACAAGAAAATAAAGACATAAAAATATTTAAATTAAAAATAGTCTTTATTGCAAACTAAAAAGAAATATAAAAGATGAAAAATAGAAAACACCGTCAGAATAAGATCATAATGATCTTCAGAGAAAGAGAGGATCAGCCAGACATCGAGGAGCTTCTTGATGAAATCTTCATCTTGGAGCCTTGCTGAAGAATCTGAGTCACAGCAGGTGACAGAAATTCAGAACGAGAGAGAAGTTTTGATGGAGATGCAGGCTTTGGTGCTAGTTTGAAGAAGGAAAAAGAGAAAAGGTTGAAGAAAGAAGAGCTTGAGGGAGAGAATTAGGGAGAGAGAGAGAGAGCTTGCTAGTTGTTTAGCTGAGGAAAGAGAGGCTTTAAAGAGCATTTGAGGGGTTTAGAAGGGCTTCCCCCAAGGGGAGGCTTCTTAGGGCTTAAGGGAGCTTTAAGAAGGTTTTTATAGAGAGAAAAGGAGAGAAATTGGGTTAAAATTGGAGAAAAATAAAAGAAATTGAGTCTGGATTAGATTCTGCTCTCTAAAATAATTTTCTGTCGTCAGATTGGATCTCAATGATCTAGATTTGACCAAAATCAGACTTCTGTAGCTTAAATAGGGCTCAGATTAATTTTCAGCCGTTCGATCGAGCTTAAGATTGAATTTTAACCGTTGGATGGCGCTGGATCTTCCTTAATTAAGTCGAAGATGAATTCTAGCTGTTGGATCTTAACTGGCTCGCTTCTTGGCCATCCGATCGCACAATTATTGCTCCTATAGACCGCATAGACTGACTGTACCAAACACTACAACCAATCATGCTGCGCTCTGCTTGAGAAAATTACTATTCTACCCCTATGAGCCATGATGGATTTTCGGTGAACCCCTTAAGGGTCTACGTCTGCCACGTGGCACACTTTGGTTAGCCGTGCCTATTGAGCTGGCTAGTCTGTGATAGAAATCGTGGATCGGCTGACCAGTCCACCGTGCATTGGACTATATTTTTTTTTCTTTTCTTTTTATTTAAAACTTCTGGGCTTCTTAACTTTTTTATTTTATCTTTGATTTGAGTGAAATTTATTCTGTTGCGATCCATAAATCGAGCTCTTTTCATCTATGATCTAAAAGAAAAATCCTATTTCTCAGATCAAGTTCGTTCAGATCTGATTTGATCGAAAGAAATATTTTAAAATTTTTTTCTCTTAGATCTAAATCAGATCTGATACTTTTCAAATCTGATTAGATGGATCTAATAAAATAAAATAAAAATCAATTAAATTAGATTTAATTTATACCTTGTTGTTGGATAATCTTATTATCCTACGATGATCCTGCTGATTGTGTGAGGTTCTGGATGCAGCCATGCAATCGCCTGGCCTCTATCGGTATCTACTCGGATAGGATCTAGAGATCTTCTTCTTCTCAATCTTTTCTCCAAAGATTAAATCTGGATCTGATCTTGAAGGTCTTCAAAATAATTTTTGAAGATCCAATGTCATCTCTTGCAGCAGTGTTGCCTTCTTCCTTTCTTGTCGTCTTTCTCTTGCCTGGATTGCACCATGCTGAAGCCCAAAGCCACTTGGATATGGAGAGGAGAGAGAAGATCAGAAGTAGGCATGGAGAAAGGAGGAGAGGGCTATGTGGCATGGGTAAGGGGAGAACCCTTTGAAACCTAGGTGCAGACAGGATTTATATAGACCCTGTTGTGCCATGCAGTGCCACATCATCCCAGCCAATCACGTCTCTTTGTGTAATTAGATCTAAATTTGATTGGTGAGATGACATCACTTGATCCAATCAGATGAGATCTCCTCTCAAACATCCTTAGGTGGTGCCAAAACTGATCAAAGTAGAGTCTTTGGCACCACCTTATTTGATATCAAGAAGCAACCTGGAGTCCTATCTGTATGGGACTTCAGGCATCATCATCCTTAGGCACACGCCTCCCTAGGCATGTGCCCCCTCCCTTTCCTCCTTTTAGCTGATGAACAAAGGTCAAATCTCTCTCTTATGGGTACATGACATATGGGCAGATATCTAAGTGTCAAAGGTCAATGTTTGACCAAAGTTAAAAAACAAGAATTAGTAGGTAACAAAAAATGGCAGGTGTTGTCTCAAATTTATCTCATAAATTAAGACAACCCTTTTTTGACCTGGACAAGCTCCAGTTAGATCAAGTAAAGGTACCTGAGTGAGTTCAAACATATTTGGCTCAGTCGAGATAACTTTTAATGATTGTTGAAGGACAACATTAGGCTTAATAGTGTGCTAGCACGATTTCCTTGAACCTAATTGAACCTTATTCAAATCAATTGAACTAGATTAGTCCAATTGATGATATCTAGATCCAAATCCTTATTTGTGTGATCCAGTTAGGTTTAGTTTCATATGGTAATGAGATATGTCACGATCTCTATCATCAACATCATCGAAACATCTTCTGATGGATCAGATCTTTTCTGATTCAGACAACTAGTATGATCGATCATCCAAATCATTCTAATTGCTCCCAAAATCCATCAATGATACCTAGCAGTATATGATGGCAACCCATTAGAATCGAGAATGAACCTCTCGGTGCAGTTATCTGTGTGATTAAGTTTCTCTATCTTGAGCCCTAATCGGATTAGGGTTAAGGTGAACTCGTCAAACCCTAATATCTGTCATATGATTAATCATTCGATTCAAGTCCAATGTGAAAATTTTAATAGAAACTCTTTCTATTATTTCACTCTGATATGACCATGGGCTTATGGACTTGATTCTCATGATCATCATAGGGCTACTCCTCATCTACCGAGGTAGATAGATTCCTTCTTGGTGCAATCCAATTCCTACAATGAATATGCTATAGCCAACATACACCTCAGGATTTCGAATGGCTAGGAGATCGAGTCATGGTGTAGTCAAACTATAACACCCTCAAGGTGAACTGTCGATGCACCTCAGGTCAAAAAACTAGACACACCACTGCAGCTTCGAGCCAGTCATCGATGAGAAGGTAGACTTCCTAATGACTACTCGAGGTGGTCACGCTCAGTGCCCTCGTTCTCTAACGAGTACCTATACTCTCGCTTTGGTGTCTCTACACCATAGACTCAAGACTCATCTACTATAAAGAAGCGATTGTACACCAACCTTTCGGATCAATCACCATCCTCATGATGATCCTATGGTCAGGAGCATTTTATGAGTTAATAATGAAAATTCATGTCTTAAATTTTCAACTCTTGAAAATAAGAATTATCATTACCATTAACTCAAGGATGTATCACAGACACTAAATACATATTATGATAGAAAATAATCTATTTTATTATTTATAGTCAAAATTATAATTTTGCCCTTAGAAGTGTATTAACAAGTGTCAGCCAATTCTGGCTTCTAGGGCACACATATCTAACAAACTCCCACTTGACCTAAAGCCAATTGGCTACAAATCTAAGTCCCATCTTCTCAAGGTGGGACTTCGATCTTCTGCTGGCCCAACGGCTTTGTATGAGTGGGTCTGCCGCATTGTCTGCGGAGTCGACTCTCTTGACCTTGATGTAATTCTTTCTTGAGGTAATCACGGATGAGGTGTAGTATCATCGCTCGATATGCTTGGAATTTTTGGTGAGACCTCCTTAGCAAGGGCTATGGCACCATTATTGTCGCAGTATAGAGGAATGGCATCTGATGGCATCACTTCAATCTCTGTGGCAAACTTCTTATACCAGAATGCCTCCTTTCGCAGCTTCTGACACAGCGATGTATTCTACTTCCATGGTGGAATCTGCTATCACTGTTTGCTTGAAACTCTTTCAACTGACAGCACCACCATTGCACACAAATCAGATTCCAGATGTCGACTTTCGATCATCTATATCAGACATAAAATTCGAGTCTGTGTATCCCTGGACTTGGAGTTCTCCATTACCAAAGACCAACAATATATCCTTAGTTCTTCTCAAGTACTTAAGGATACATTTCACAGAAGTCCAGTGTTCTTCACCTGGATTTGACTGATATCTGCTTGTGACACTCACAGCATGGGCTATATCAGGTCGTGTACATAACATGGCATACATGAGGCTCCCTATTGCAGAAGCATAAGGGATCTTGCTCATGCATTCTATTTCCTCAGGTGTGCTAGGGCACATCTTCTTGGAAAGATGAATACCATGTCTGAAGGGTATTAATCCCCTCTTAGAGTTTTCCATACTAAACCTCTTTAGTACTTCCTCTATGTACATCTTCTGTGAAAGTCCTAGCATCCTATTCGGTCTATCCTCTATAGACCTTAATTCCTAGAATAAAGGATGCTTCACCTAGGTCTTTCATGGAGAATTCCTTGGACAACCATATTTTGACTGTCGGTCAACATGGGAATATCATTCCCAATAAGGAGGATGTCATCCACGTACAATACGAGGAAGACAACAGCGCTCCCACTGACCTTTTTGAAAACACATGGTTCCTCTTCATTTTTGATGAAACCAAACATTTTGATCACATCATTGAAATGAGTGTTCCAGCTCCGAGATGCTTGCTTAAGTCCATATATGGACCTTTGCAGCTTGCAAACCTTGTGATCAGTATCACTGGATGTGAAACCTAGCGGCTGTTCCATATAGATATCTTCCTCAAGATATCCATTTAAGAATGCCGTTTTCACATCCATTTGCCATATTTCATAATCGAAATAGGCTGCAACGGCAAGCAATGTGCGGATGGATTTTAGCATAGCCACTGGCGAAAAGGTATCCTGATAGTCAATGCCTTCGCATTGACTATAACCTTTTGCCACTAGTCTAGCCTTGAATGTCTCCACATTTCCATCTGCACCAATCTTTCTCTTGAAGATCCATTTACACCCAATAGGTACTATACCTTCTGGTGGATCTACCAAGGTCCAGACTTGGTTTGAGTGCATCGAGTCAATTTCTGACTGCATTGCCTCTAGCCATTTCTCGGAGTCGATATCTGATATCGCCTCATTGTAGGTTTTGGGATCATCACCATGAGCACCATTACCTACGAGGAACATTTTCTCTACTTTCTCTGAAATAATACCTAAGTATCTCTCAGGGAGGATGGAAAACTCTTTTCCGATCTACGAGGTGGAGGAGGTAGTGTTCTTATTGGCTCAACCTGATTTGGTTCCAATTGGTCCTTAGCTCGTTCCACTTGTGAGACTTTCTCATCAAGCTTGATCTGCTTTTCCAATGCCGCTATCTTGAATAAACTATTTTTCAAGAAAGATGGCATGTCGACTCACATAATCACATATTGTGGTCTTCTGGAATGTAGAAATAGTATCCTAATGACTCTTTAGGATATCCTATGAATCGAGCTCTAAAGGACCTAAACTCTAACTTGTCCGCTTGTTGTCTTTTGACATGAGCCGGACAACCCCAAATTCTGAGATGACTCAGACTTGGTTTCTTACCATGCCATATCTCATACGGTGTGGTAGGAACGGATTTTAGAGGGAAACCCTATTCAGTAGATAGATTGAAGTTAACAATGAGTGTCCCCAAAGAAAATCAGGGAGGTCTGTGAAGCTCATCATGGATCGAACCATATCCAATAGAGTCCGATTTCTCCATTCTGAAATTCCCGTTGAGTTGAGGTGTTCCTGGTGGAGTCCATTGAGAGACTATGCCATTTTCCTTAGAGATAGTCTAGGAATTTTCGGACTAAGGTATTCACCTCCTCGATCTGATCGAAGAACCTTAATGGGTTTTTTAGTTTGTTTTTCTACTTCATGTCTGAATTCTTTGAACTTTTCAAAAGCTTCAGACTTGTGTCTCATAAGATACACATACCCATACCTAGACAGATCATCGGTAAAGTAATGAAGTAGACAAAATTGCCTCTAGCCGGCACATCAAATGGGCCGCACACATCAGTATGTACTAGGGCAAGGAGATCTGTGGCCCTTTCCCCATGTCCTACAAAAGGGAGTTTAGTCATTTTGCCTTGAAGACAAGATTCACAAGTTGGATATGACTCGAAAGTCAATGGACTCAATAGCCCATTTTTCTCCAATTTGTTGATCCTATCTTCTGCTATATGACCTAAGTCTCAGGTGCCATAGATATCTATCGTTTGGACTATCCCTAGGTCGTTTGGCATTCACGTTTTGCTCGATAGTTAAAATAGGTACATCAATATGTAGCTGATAAAGACCATTAATAAGGAAAACCATTTGCAATTTTATTTCTTTCATAAAGAATGTTACAATGGTCCTTAAAGAAGGTGATCACATAAGCCTTCTTGTGCTAAGCATGAAACAGAAATCAAATTCCTGCTAGCTGCAGGCACAATAATAACAGTCTTTCAAAACTAAGTCTAAACCAGATGGTAATCGAAGAGGGTATGTTCCCACGGCTACTGCAGCAACTCTTGCTCCATTACCAATGCGTAGGATCATGTCTCCATCCCTCAGCCTCCTGCTATCCTCAAGACCCTGCATGGAAGTGCACAGATGAGCACTAGAACCAGAGTCAAGCACCCAACTGGATGCAGAAGAAACCGTAAGGTTAGACTCAATAACGAGCATACCTCCAGAAGGACCTTCCTTCTTGTTCTTCAGGGTGGCCAGGTAAGTAGGGCAGTTCCGCTTCCAATGGCCGTCGCTGTTGCAATGGAAATACTTTCCTTTGTCATCGGCCTTCTTCTTCGGCTCTGCCTTCTTCTTCTTTGATCCTTCCACCTTTTGCTTTTTCACAGACTTCTTTTTCTTTCCAAAAGACTTTCTTTTGGAAGAAGTCCGTTCCATAGCAAGAACTGAGCCTTTAGAACCTTTCATAGAAAGCTCAGCGGTAACCAGCATATTCATTAATTCGGCCAAGGAATTTTGAAGTTTATGCATGTGGTAATTCATGATGAATTGCCCATATGCATCAGTCAAGGATTGCAGAATAATATCATTCTGCAGGTCCAAGTCCAACTTCACACCGAGCTTCTCAAGCTCTTCCATGTCCTTGATCATTGTCAGACAGTGATCTTGGACTGACTGCCCATCATGCATCTTAGCCTTAAAAAGTCGTTTCGTGACTTGATATTTGGCTGCGCGACTCTGTTCACCAAACATCTCCTTGCAGGTGAGCCAACATTTGGCAGACAGTCCTTGATATCCTTCATGTTGGCATGCTGGAGCTCATCAGACATCGAGCCCAACATGTAATATCTGGCCTTATTATCTTCGTCTATCCATTTTTCAGAGACGCTCTCTGTTCGGCGGATGGACGGAGCTGGTAAGGTGGGAGGGATCCTGGTCCAATACATGGAGTTAAACTTCTTGGAACCCAAAATAATTTTGTAGTTCCTGGAGCCAATCTCTTATAATTGGGTCCGTCAGTCTATGTGTGTCCAGGATACGTGCCAAGTGGGATTGGACGCAGATATTTTTCTGTAGAGAGTCAAAGATTCTAGTTAGATATTATAATTAATTTTGACTTGACCAATTTATTTAGGAGTTTTATTTTTAAACAAATTAGCTTCCACTATTTTCTCGGAATCCCTACACTCCCTCTGTAGAGATGCAAAAATCTCCATGATTAATGATTTCTAGTGGGTGGTGCGGTCTCACCAACTGACTCATCACCTCACCTAACAGTTATTGGTGATGGGTTAGCCAATGAGTGAACAACTCTTGTTCAATGATTCTCTAATCATGGTGCACCCAAACTTGGATCTCTAATTCATGAATCTCACCATGATCCTAGAATATTGATCCACTCCTTAGTTAAGTCAGACCCACCATTTGCATAGACTTGGAATTCCTAATTGAGTCTCTCTCATCGTATCCAAAATATTGAGCCCTAACTCATCCTCCAGCCCATAGCATCCAATGCCTAATAGACATGGTTGCATCTTTTCGATGCAACTGAGCCACTGTGATCCAGCCGAGAACAATCAACCCTTAGGAAGGGACCCGCACATCTACAATGGTGGAAGACCTCAGACTTAATCTTTTCTTAGGGAAGAATTTGATTCAGGTCTCATTAAACTAGACTTGGCAATAGTCATAACAATTATGACTAACCTAGTGGCATGGGTTAGCTCGGATTATTGACCACCTCAGATCAGAACTGTGTCAATACAGATATGGCCAGGTAAGTGAGATCGGTGGAAGGAATATGCCATTAACTCGTACAAGAATGCATTCAGGTCGAGTAGCTTCCAATTAAAAATCAGTCAATCGTATGTGCCAAACTTACCTTAGACACCAAATTGTTGAGCCAGAACCAATTGGGTTAGCCTACAATCCAGACTCTAACCTCTGAGCCTAATTAGGTCTTGCTTGATCGATGACTCATATGATTTGATCTTGACCCAGACTTAATCCTATTAGGCTGGTCAATTTAAGCATTGTTGATCCCATCTAACCAACTCTTGATTCGGTTTGATCAACCGCTTAGACCTAATTGAGCTACCCAAGCCCGAACCCAGTATTATGAATATGTCTTAGATCTAAAATTCTCAATTTTAGACCTAATTAATATTTCATAATCTTAATTTTTAATTAAGTTTAGGGTTCATAAACAAAATATGCACAATAAAATCCTAGGGATTTCAGGATCTATGGTTTTGCAGAAAGTAAGTTTTTGAATTTCTGATTAAGGACGAACGTGCAGCACCCCTACACATCATAAGAACACCCCATCGAATGGAAAGGAGAGGGCCATTTAAATCCTTACTTTATTCTTATGACCGGACGGCCAAGGAGAACGCCTTAATCAGGAAATATGAAAACTACAAAACTAGTTAGATCTATATCATATATCTCATATATAAGATTAGATCTAACTTTAAATGGCATATTTTGCATACATCTCATGTATCATATCATGCATATTTTTAGATCTAAATTATCTCATAATAATCTAAAAAATTAGATTTAAATTGATCATATCAAAATTAAAATCTAATTCTAGATAATTATGTAGAACTATTCTATAATTAGTCTAAACATGCATTCATCATATCTCATATGAATAGAAATTAAATAACTTTATTTTTTATTTTTTAGATCTTATTATAATATTTATAATATTAAAAAATAATAAATAAATATATCTAAAAATTATAACTTAATCAAATTAAATTATGATCATGCAAGACTATACATGGAATAATTCTATTCTACAACTAGTCATGCATCTTGTACAACCTAGATCTAAATTATTTAATTTTTAATTTTAATTCTTTTAATTTTAGATATAATTATATCTCATATGATCTCTAAAATTATCTAATTATTAGATCAAAATTAAATTAAAATTAGATCTAATACAACCTGGCTCTGATATCAGTTGAAGAAAAAATCTTATTTTTCAGATCAGATTTGTTCAGATTTAATTTGATCAAGAGAAATATTTCAAAATTTTTTTTACTTAGATATGAATCAGATATGATATTTTTTAGATCTAATTAGATGGATCTAATAAAATAAAATAAAAATAAATTAAATCAAATTTAATTTATGCTTTGTTGTTGGATAATCCTATTATCCTACGATGATCCTATGGATTGCCTGAGGTTCTGGATGCAGCCACGCAATCGTCTGGTCTCTACCAGTATCCACTTGAATAGAATCTAAAGATCTTCTCCTTTTCAATCTTTCTTCTAAAGATTAAATTTGGATCTGATCTTGAAGGTCTTCAAAATAATTTTTAAAGATCCGATGTCGTCTTTTGCAGCAGTGCTGCCTTCTTCCTTTCTCGTCGCCTTTCTCTTGCCTGGATCACACAAAACTGAAGCCCAAAGCCACTTAGGCATGGAGAGGAGAGAGAAGATCAAAAGTAGGTGTGGAGAAAGGGAGAGAGGGCTACGTGGCATGGGCAAGGGGAGAATCCTTTAGAACCTAAGTGCAGACAGGGTTTATATAGACCCTACTGCACCATGCTGTGCCACATCATCTCGGCCAATCACATCTCTTCATGTAATTAGATCTAAATCTGATTAGTGGGATGACATCACCTAATCTAATTAGATAAGAACCCTTCTCAAACATCCTTAGGTGGCACCAAGACTGGTCAAAGTAGAGTCTTTGGCGCCACCTTATTTGATACCAAGAAGCAACCTGGAGTCCCATCTATATGGGTCCAGGCATCATCATCCTTGGGCGCATGCCTCCCTAGGCATGCACCCCCTCCCTTTCCTCCTTTTAGCAGGTGGACAAAGGTCAAATCTCTCTCCTATGGGTGCATGACATATGGGCAGATGTCTAAGTGTCAAAGGTCAACGTTTGACCAAAGTCAAAGGACAAGAATTAGCAGGTGACGAAAAATGACAGGTATTATCTCAAATTTATCTCATAAATTAAGATAACCCTTTTTTAACCTAGATAATCTTCAGTCAGACTAAGTAAAGGTACCTGAGTGAGTCCAAACATATTTGGCTCAGTTGGGATAACTTTTAGTGATTGTTGAAGGAGAATATTAGGCTCAATCATGTGCTAGCATAATTTTCTTGAATCTAATTAAATCTTATTCAAATCAATTGAACTGGATTAGTCTAATTAATGATATCTAGATCCAAACTCTTATTTGTGTGATCTAGTTAGACTCAGTTCCGTATGATAATGAGATATGTCGCGATCTCTATCATCGAAACATCTTCTGATGGATCAGAACTTTTCTAATTCAGACAACTAGTATGATCGATCATCCAAATCATTCTAATTGCTCCCAAAATCCACTAGTGACACCTAGCAGTATATGGTGGCAATCCATCAGAACTGAGAACGAATCTCTCGGTGCAGTTATCTGTGTAATTAAGTTCCTCTATCTTGAGCCCTGATCGGATTAGGGTTAAGGTGAACTCGTCAAACCCTAATATCTATCATATGATTAATCATTCAATTCAAGTCCAATGTGAAAAGCTTAATAGAAACTCTTTCTATTATTTCACTCTGCCATGGCCATGGGCTTATGGACTTGATTCTCATGATCATCATAGGGCTACTCCTCATCTACTGAGGTAGATAGATTTTCTCTTAGTGCAATCCAATTTCCACAATGAACATGCTATAGCCAACATACACCTTAGGGTTCCGAATGGCTAGGAGATTGAGTCATGGTGTAGTCAAACTATAACACCCTTAAGATGAACTATCGATGCACCTTAGGTCAAAGAATCAGACATACCATTGCAGCTTCGAGTTTGTCATCGACGAGAAGGTAGACTTCCTAATGATTGCTCGAGGTGGTCACGCTCAGTGCCCTCATTCTCTAACGAGTATCTGTACTCTTGCTCCAGTGTCTCTACATCGTAGACTCAAGACTCATCTAATAAAGAAGCAATTGTACACCAATCTTTTGGATCAACCACTATCCTCATGATGATCCTACGATCAGGAGCATTTTATGAGTTAATAATAAAAATTCATGTCTTAAATTTTCAACTCTTGAAAATAAGAATTATCATTGCCATTAACTCAAGGGATGTATCACAAACACTAAATATACATTATGATAGAAAATAATTTATTTTATTATTTATAGTCAAAATTATAATTTTGCCCTTAGAAGTGTATAACAACTATCAGCCAATTCTGGCTTCTAGGGCACACATATCTAACATGATCTTTTTTTCTATAAAAAATAAAATAAAAATATCAATTTTTAAGAAATAAAAATAAATTAATTAATAAATTAGTACTTTTATAAATATATTTATGTGTTTATCAACTATAAACAGCACTCGTTATCGACCCTTGCCTTAAGAGTTCAAGCCCTTCGAACTTGATTAGCCTCAACCTAGTTAAGTTTTCTTCAAGAACTTCACTTCACCCTTTTAAAGCATTCCTTTAGGCTTTCTAAACTTTTTTCCAAAACCTGCCTTAACCCTTGTCTTGATAGCTTTAGACTTCTCTTAAGAGAATAAGGCTAAAGACCAAGACTAGGACTTCTCTTGTCCTAAGAGATTGGATTGAATTACCATGTCTACAATGCCATATTTATAGAATGAGAGGAGGTGCCAGATAAGGTGATACACTGGTCCCAAAGCCTTATAAACAATGCATCAAAAACTAAGAGACTTATATTAGAAGGTCTCTTAAAAATGGATGTGACATCTCACCTATCTCCCATGCGCACGCCCAAAGAAAAAGAGGTGATTGGCATCCATTCCTTTTCTAGGTTAATTTGAAACATGCCACATAGAATCCCATTTAAATCTGAATTCAAATGGCAGGGATAAGATAAGGAGATGCCATCTTTCACTATGGCAGAAGGACTCTTCATGCTAAGGGACGTGTCCAATCTTTTTCGCATGTGTGGCTCCAATCTATCTGATTTCCATGTCCCAAATGGAATACAAAATGCCATGAAATACTTTTAGATGAGTGGCAAGAGATAGAGGGTGATGTGGTCTACCACATGGGTCTTAATCCCAAGTTTGAAGGACTCTTCGCCCCTCCTCACACATGATTCCATGAGCCTACCTCCCAAAAAATGCTTGAAGAGTCCCAAGCACTCAGGACTCTACCATATTGGCATGGATAAGGCTTGAGGTGCCCCACTTTGGGCTGCCTCTAGATGGCTTGACCTAATCCAAGTCCTCATGCAATTAGGTTAGCTAAAAAGCAAGGTATTTAATGAAATCCAATTTGATCAAGGAGTTAGGGTTTGCCACATGTGCTAGCATGCATACCGGCAACCCTATGGATCTATTAGTCCAATCAACCAAACCATAGTTGGTCCTTAGTCAATTTTCTTTTGTGTGTGACGCATTGGGTTCCATAACTAGCCAACAGTAGGTCCGGATGCATGTTGACCTAATTTGATTAGATCCCATGTAATCAATTAAGGTCCAATCCATGCTGACCCAAGTTCAGCAATCAAAACTCTTTTTAATTGAGAAATGAATTACACTCTTTAATTCATTCTAATCTACAAGTCAAAATTGACATCTAGTAATGTATCATGACTATCTAAAAGATATAAAATTTGATGAAAATATCAAATATACCATTGAGTGGCAAGTTACATGCAATTCATTCCTTCGATCATCCCTTCATCCCAAATATGTTCATAAGTATGAAATTATATCAAACTCAAATATATATTCATATGGATTCTTGTTGAAAAAATACCTCAAGATTCGATTCATAATAAGCCCAAAATGAGGTCCAAGATGATGAACGGCATCCAACGAGCCCAAGAACAATCCAAACGGAGTCCAGATAGAGAAGATACGCGTGAAAGAAGATCAGAGTGGGGTAGCCAGCCCTCGTGCCATCGAAGGAGCCCATAGGAGGTGCCGGTTGGTGGTGGCACAGCCCAGACCGATAGTGCACTGCCTAGACTGACAGTGCATGGTGGCGTTGGATCAGTAGCATGCTGGGCTAGCTAGGTGCGCGAGCGCGCGTAGGCCGTGCGAGAGCAGGCCACATGGAGTGCGGTCCACCATGGACCGCCAGCTCATGGGCACTCACGTGGGCCACCCGACCATTTCTCTTTGCATTTTGCATAGTCCACAGCACTGTTCCATGGATCGATCATGATTTGATGGCTCAAGAAGGAGCAAGTCATAATCGAATGGCTAGAACTTAATCAAAGCCTGATCAAGACTGTTGTGCGATCCGATGGCCAAGGAGGGAGTTGATCATGATCGAATGGTCTAGATGCGATCTCGAGTATGATTAGGATTGAGTTTCCTACTAAAATACTATTTTTGAATTTTTGGAATCTATATAACTCTGATTGATGAACCATTTATTGCATTGGAAAGCTGGTAATATTCTGGAGGTGCTGAGAGATTTCTTGATAGATTTCAAAGAATTTTTATGAGACTTTTAGGATTTCTTATTGAGAGATTCTTGTACAAGGGTTGAGTGGTAAGTTTTTCTTGTATTGTTTAGTTTTCTTTCTCTTATAGTGAAGTTTTGCACATCCTGCGGGAGTAGACCTTGGTCTAATCCACGTATACTTGATTGTGTGCTCTCTTATCTTGTATTCTTCTTTCTCTTATGGTATCCATACATGATTGAGTACAATGCAAATGGTATCGATAAGGTCTTGAGGTCATGGTGTCCTGGCCAGACTCCATTATAGTCGATATTAGAGTGAGTTGATATCCCCCAATAATTGGTATCAAAGCCAGATGATACTAGCGAACGTGGTTGCCCAAATCATGATGGTGTTGATCAAGATCAAAGAAGATGGAGAAGACAAGCACAATCAAGATGGAGATTATTCGGTTCGATGGAAAGAGCAATTTTTCCTTATGGCAAGTGAGGGTGAAGGACGTGCACATCCAACATGATTTGATTGACACTCTTTTGAATGAAAAAAAGTCGAACACTATAAAAGAGAGAACCTGGGAGTGGCTACAGATGCAGATGGTGAGTACCATCTATATGTACCTAGTGGATAAGATGGTGATACATGTACTTGATGAGACTTTTTCGATGGTGCTATGGTCGAAGCTCGAGGAGTTGTACATGACGAAGTCTCTCACCAACATCCTCTTCCTTTGGAGGTAGTTCTACCAACTGTGGATGATCGAGGGACAGAGCATATAAGAGCATCTCAGCCACTTTCAGAAGATTCACACCGATCTTCTCAGTGTAGGTGAGAAGATTGAGGAGAAGATCCGGGCATTGGTCTTGCTAGTATCGCTTCTCCCTTTATATGAGTCCTTGGTGACTACTCTTCTAGTAGGAAAGAGCACCATCAAGATGGATAAGGTCACTATAGCGATTCTTCAGAACGAGGTTCTCAGGAGGGAGAATCCAACTTTGAGCTCAAATGGTGGTAGCTCAGCTTTGATGGTTTGTGGACGAGCGGGTGATAGCAGATGGAGCGATAAAGGATCACGAGGAGGATGATCTAGATCCAAGATGAGGGATTCTAGCAATATCAGATGCTATCGATGCGACAAGTTGGGGCATCATGTCAGATATTGCCCGCAGCTTAGGGATCAGACGAGCACTACTATAGCAACAGCCAGTAGCAAGTCAGAGGATGATGTCCAAAAGATATCCGATGAGGCATCCACTTATTTTCAATAGTGGATTTTAGATTTTGCATGCACATATCATGTTTATTGTAGAGAGGAGCAGTTTGACTTTCTAGAAAGCAGTGAGGGCATTGTTTATCTGTCGGATGGATCGAGCTATGCAATCGAGACATCAAGACAGTCAGCTGAAGGATACATGATGGTGTAGTGAGGAGATTGGGGGAGGTCCGATATATATCCAATTTTAGATAAAATCTTATCTCACTAAGCAGACTGGATTCAAACGGCTATAGGTGGGTAGTTGGTGATAAAATCCTGAAGGTCATGCACGGCGATAGGATGATATTGGAGAAAAAAAGAGAATAAGAGGATATTACTATCTAGTAGGGAGCCTAGTGTGATGTGGAGCTTCAAGAGCTAGAGGGGGCCCAGTGCGACGTGGAACTCTAGGTGGAGATGGATCGGGCATGAGATGGGAGACTCGAAAGGATGAGAGGCAACATCGTAGAGTGAAGTTTCTATTACTGCAGGAGACTTCCTCGAGCAGATCTTTGATCAAAGTGGACATAGCCATTGATGGAGGTGGGATCGAGTGGCCTTGCTCGACTTTCATGTTTGCCCATCCATGAGATAGCAGGGGTGCCCTAGGGTGTGAGGGTGAGATGGATCTCAGGCTCTTAGAAATAGATGAAGGTCGAATATCGAGTCGAGATGAAGATTATTGAGAAAAACACCTTGAAATTCAGTCCATAATAAGTTCAGAATGAAGTTCAGGATGACGAACGGAGTCCAATGAGTCTAAGAACAGCCCAAACGGAGTCCAGATCGAGAAAAAAATATGCGAAAGAAGATCAGAATGGGGTAGCCAGCCCTCGGGCCCATCGGAGGGGCCCATAGGTGGTGTCGATCATGGTGGTGTGGCCTAGACTGGTAGTGCATGGTGGTGCTGGGCCAGTCGTGTGCTAGGTTGGCCAGGCGTGCGAGCGCATGCAGGGGGCACGTGTGGAAGCAGGCTATGCGGGCACCCAGCCCACGTGGTGGAGCATGGTCCACCATGGACCACTAGATCATGGGTGCCTGCGTGGGTCACCCGGCCATTTTCTTTTGCATTTTGCATGGTCCACGATACTATTCCATGGATCGATCATGATCCGATGGCTCAGGAAGGAGCCGATCATGATCGAATGGCTGGAACTTAATCAGAGCCTGATCAGGATTGCTGTGTGATCCGACGGCCTAGGAGGGAGTTGGTCATGATCGGACAATCTAGAGGCAATCTCAAGTATGATTAGGATTGAGTTTCCTACTGAAACACTATTTTTGGATTTCTGGAGTCTATATAACTCCAATTGATAAATTGTTTATTACGTTGGAAAGCTGGTGACATCCCAGAGGTGCTAAGAGACTTCTTGAGAGATTTCAGAAAGCTTTTATAAGGATTTTAGGACTTCTTATTGAGAGATTCTTGTATAAGGATTGAGTGGCAAGTTTTCTTATATTATTTGATTTTTTTTCTCTCATAGTGAAGTTTTGCATACCTCATGGAGGTAGACCTTGGTCTAATCCATATATACTTGATTGTGTGCTCTCTTGCCTTGTATTCTTCTTTCTATCTCTTGCGGTATCCATACGTGATCGAGTGCAATACAAATAGTATCGATAAGGTCTTGAGATCCTGGTGTCTTGGCCAGACTTCATAACAGATGGTATCAGAGTGAGTTGATATCCTCCAACAATTCTCTAGCAATCAGCAATGACTCCGATGTTAAAGCCTTAAAGTTTTTTCTAATATTTATCCTACTTTGGTCAAAGACTTTCTGAGTCATCTAGAAATAAGAGTATATAGGATAATATCTCCTCTTACTAGGAGTGATTAATTCTTTGTTCACCGACTCACAACCTTCATATACATTGCACCATATTCAGAACATTCCATACATGAATTAGTCACGAATGAGTATGAACCAAAATATGGATTTATGTGCACAAAATTTCATGATGATCTTAAGTCTAAGGATCGCTTGCACAACTCTCACTTAGAGAATCATCTTTAGATATTCAAGTAAGGCTTCATAAGATGTTCTCTATCAGCGAGTCAATTTAGTGAACTCATTTCCTGATGAGTACCCACATCCTTGTATTAGTGTCCCACACAAGTGGCTTTGTAAGATCAGCTACCCTCTCCATCAATTATACAAAGGATGTGCCAGTCTATCTAAAATAATAATCTCCAACTCAATGCTCCTTCAATCAGAAATATTTTAGATTAGAGTTTTAGGATTTTAGGTCTCATAGGCATGAACTCTTCATGTCCCTAAAATCATCATGCTAATTTATGGAGTCTATCATAATCTTAAATATAATAAGATGTAGCTACTATGATGAATCAAAAATGCCTCATTTATTTTATAAATAAATAATGTCATTATATGAGTTGAAAGATAATACAAAAAAGATCCCATCGCATCCCATATGCGATTGGCTTATAGGGCATCTTATTCTTTCAATCTTCCACTTGCATTAAAGACAATCGTCTTTAAATCTTAAACCTATATAATCAAGACAGCAATCAAACATCTGCTGTGGCAAGACCTTAGTGAATGGATCTGCTATATTGTTCTTTGTACTAACTCATTCTATTATTATATCTTGTCTTTTGATAATTTCTCGAATAAGGTGGAAGCATCTGAGGATGTGCTTGGACTTTTGATGAAATCTTGGTTTCTTAGCTTGAGCAACAGCTCCAGTGTTATCATAATAAAGTGGCATTAGTTGTTCTATCTCAAAAACCACATCCAATTCTATGATAAACTTCTTCATTCAGATAGCTTCCTTGGTGGCTTCACTAGTAGCAATGTATTCTGCCTCTATGATAAAGTCAGCTATCTTTTACTATTTGGAACTCTTCCAACTTATTGTTCTACTATTTAGGATAAACACATATCCTAATATACACTTGCTATCATCTAGATCAGATTAACAACTAGAGTCTGTATATCCTTCTAGTTTCAACTCTGATCCTCCATATATAAGAAAAATATTTTTAGTCCTTCTCAATACTTAAGAATATTTTTCACAACTTTCCGATAATCCTCCCCTAGATCAGCCTGAAATTTGCTAGCTATGCTTAAAGCATAAGCTACATTAGGCCCGATACATAGTATGGCATGCATGATCGATCCCACAGCCAAAGCATAAGGGATTTCACTCATTCTTTTCCATTTCTCAAGTATCTTAGGACACAAATTCTTGGAGAGACGTATGCCATAATTTGCAATTAGGTAACCTTTTTTACTTGCCTCCATGTTGAACCTTTTTAACATAAGATCTATATACTGAGACTGGGACAAGCCTAGCATCCTCTTAAATCTATCTCTATAGATTTTTATACCTAATATATAGGATGCCTCTCCCAAGTCTTTAATGAAAAACTTATTTGACAGCCAAGTCTTGATGGATTGAAGTATTAGGATATCATTCCCAATGAGTAGTATGTCATCGATATACAGAACTTAGAAGCTGATAGCACTCCCACTTGTCTCCATATACATACATGGTTTATCCTCATTTTTTATGAAGCCGAATTCTTTGACTATTACATCAAAATGGATATTTCAACTCCTCGAAGCTTGCTTTAATCCATTAATGGATTTCTTTAGCTTGCATACATGATTTTCTCTCCCACTAGAGACAAATCTCTCTAGCTAAGTCATATAGACATCTTCCTCCAAATTACCATTAAGGAAAGTGGTTTTGACATCTATTTACCAAATCTCATAGTCAAAGTATGGAGCTATAGCAAATAAAATCTGAATGGACTTAAGCATAGCCACCGGTAAGAAGGTTTCATCATAGTTAATTCCTTGCTTTTGTTTGAAATCCTTTGCCACCAACCTAATCTTATAGGTTTCAACTTGGCCATCTGCTCCTATTTTCTTCTTAAAGACCCACTTATAGCCTATTAAGGTTATTCCCTTAGGTGTAACAATCAAAGTCCATACTTGGTTGTTATACATGGAGTCCATCTTAGATTTCATGGCAGTTAGCCATCTGTTAAAGTCTCTACTCAAGGTAGCTTCTTAATAGGTTAGTAGATCATCATCCTTAATGATGCTGATTTCTTTGTCATTTTCAATGATAAAACTATATCTTAGAGATGCTTGTCGCATTCTATCTGACCTTCAGAAATGAGATGTATTATGGTGTACCTCTTTCTTGGGTACTATTGGTTGAGGATTATTTTGTGGATCATCCACAGATATTTCTAGAATGGTTTGTAGGTTTTGAACTTCTCTGAGCAATATTTCTCCTACCTCCTTCTTAGATAAATTTCTTTTTCAAAAAAGTAGCATGCCTACTAATAAACACTTTTTGTTTTGTAGGATGGTAGAAATATTATCTAATACTCTCCTGAGAATAACCTACAAACCTAAACTTTTTTGACCTAGCATTTAGCTTATGTTCAAAAATATTTTTTGACATAAGCAAGATAGCTTCAGATCTTAAGATGTTTAAGATTAGGCTTCCTTCCTTTTTTTATCCCGTATGGGGTGCTAGCAATAGGCTTTGAAAGCACCAGTTTAAATATATATGTAGTAGTTTCTAGGGCATATCCCCAGCAAAAATATTGGAAGATCGATGAAATATATCATGGACCACATCATATCCATTAGAGTACGATTCCTCCTTTCTGCTACACCATTTAACTATAGTGTATAAGGAAGGGTCCATTCTTTTCATAGTTTCATCAATATGAAACACATTTTCATTGAGTGAAAGAATTAGAAGACCATTATTAACATTTTCATTGCCATAAAACTCATTAGAATGATAAATGGAGCAACTATTGCCCATTATTTTTATTTCAAAACCTTATTTTAGTAATAAAGGTACAAAAATAATATTTTTAATAATCTTAGGCATAAAATAGTAGTCTTCCAATTCCAAATTTTTGCCAGATGGTAACTTCAACAGGTAGGTACCTACAGCCTCAGCATGAATGGATTCTCCACTTGCGTTGAAGAGCTTGAAGTCACTTATCTTCAGCCCTCAAATTCTCTATAGTTTCTATTGGTGCGAAATCTGGTTGTTGTCGGAGAAGTACTAAAGTTAGAGAAGACGAGGTCACTGTCGGTGATCTGCAAAATGAGTCTCACCTAGAGCCAGAGGTGGTGGCTCCGGTAAGACCCTCCAATGATCAAGTCAGCTCTTTTGGCCAACAGAAAAAGAGTGCAAGTCAAGAAAGCTGTAGAGTTTTGGAAAGAAAAAGAGAGTCTGAAGAAAGTGTATCTGAAGAATCTCTTTTATAGATAGAGCCTGTAATAAATTGATAGTGATAGCCGTAACTATCTGATAGTGGACTACTCGGGACCATGTGGGATTTGTTACAGGGGTAGTGTCTGTTGTCGTGACGTGCTAGCCTGTTGGGACTTTATGGGTGATTGCCGAAAGTTCGGTTGGAAGGGATTTGGGAGTCCTGTGATTGGAGGAGTCTCTGAAGGAAGTCTGCTGGAGATGTTCGAACATGAATCCACTGGGGGGATCCGAAAGTAGGTTTGTTGAAAAAATCTACATGTCGATCCATGGGAGGAGAGACCTAAAAGAAAATTCATCTGATGGAGGGATCCGACTGGAGGTGAAGTTCGGAATGAGTCTAACTACTGGAGGAGTTCGAAAGAAGTTCAACTGCTGAAGAGGTCTGGAAAGAGTTTGGCACTGGAGAGGCTCGGAAGGGGTTCGGCTACTGGAGAGATCTGGGAGGAGTTCGACTGCTGGAGAGATTTAGAAGGAGTTCGACTGTTGGAGAGACCCAGAAGGGGTTTGACTGTTGGAGAGGTTCAGAAGAGAAAGAATTTGCGATCGAAGCTCTTCTATGATTACCAGTCACATTAGGCTAAGCATCGGACTGGACTTTAGCAGAAGCAGAGTTTATTCCCAATAATAGTCTCCTTACCCTCAAGTTTGAAATTCAAAGAAAGAGAGAAAAAAGGTGACTATCGAAGTTCGATCTTGGATTCTCGCACTCATTAGGATGAAACATTTTGGTATTTACCGTACTAGCATCAAAACTTTCTAAGTCTGAAATGAGTTTGAAAAGACGGTTCTCTTAGGTTATTCATGCTTTTTCTTTCTACCTTCTTGCTCCCCCGATTTTTTGGCTGCAACATTTATCCTGCATTTTTCCTTATTTTTTTAGGGTTTTCTTGGGATTTTATTTTGATCCGGATGTCTTCCGAAACCTTCCACTCCATCAATTCTTGGGGCCCACCTGGATCGACCTTTCTTGATCCCACACCCTAGGTCGAGGTAGATCCTAGGAACATGTCCCACTCGTTCTTCATTCCAGACACCATCCTGTCTATTCTTACTCCGGACGATTTTTCTCTAATCCAAATTCAATATGGAATCCCTCAGGAATACGATCTTGAACTTCCTAGCTTCGATGATCGAGTCAGCTCTCCCCCGATCGATCGGTTTTATTTGTATTTAAAAACTTTGCATGCCGGGCTTAGGCTCCCACTGCCTCCTTTTGTAATCATCCTCTTCCAATTTTTAAACATCTCCTTCGCATCTATCATACCGAACTTTCTTTGGTTTGTCATAGATTTTCTTTCCCTCTATCGATTGGCCGAGGTCTAGCTGATCGTTTCGCTCTTTAGGAATTTCTACACCTTCAAGCGTCATCCTTCTATGAGGAACTAGTGGTACTTCTCCCTCAAGTTCGACAAGAAGGGGTTATTGAAAGATGCCCCTTCTTCCATTCATAACTGGAAGAAAAATACTTTTTCGTGTATTATCCGACCTTGCTTTTAGATCTTCCTCCTTGGGGTTATGTTAGGGAGTTAGTTTATCGAGCTCCTAGCTCAGATAGAGCCGATCTTGATTCCTCCAATAAACTCAAAGCATACCGAACTCCTCTCCTTCCCATCCTTCTGAAAGAACAGACCTTGTTCAACCTGGGTCTGAGTCTTCTTGACCCTGCTAGTACATCTTTTGCTTTTTAAATTCACATGATTTTTCACATGTATTGCCATTGACCGCACTTCTTTTCATATTGTAGAAATGGATACCAAAGCCGCCGAAATGCTTACCAAAAGACTTTACACCAAGAAGAGGAAAGGGAAGGCATCAAGCGATAGCTCAAAGAGGATGAAGGCTGATGATTCCAGCTCCACGGTCCCCACCTCCACTGCCATTATGCCCGAAGTCATCGCCAGCGCCGAAGTTACCTTAGTTGCCGAGGTCGGCACTACTGGCGTAGGCTCCATGCCTCCCATGCCCTCGGGTCCTTCCAGTGGGGATTGGGCTTCGGATCCTCCTATCGAGGGAGAGGTAGGGGAAGGAAGGAAAAAGAAGAAAGCTATCGCCAAGACGTCCCGCAAGGCTCACTTTAGCGGGGTGTATGGTGATAGTGACGAACGAGGGGAGGATCCCTTCAACAACTCAGAGATCATCCAGGATCTAATCGATAGGTTTGCCATGTCGGAGGTGGTGGACCATATGGCCGACCTTGATCAACTGCAGCTCGCTTGGAGTTCTCTTGGAACCATCCTCAAGGTAACTATTTCGTCGCTCGACTTTTTTGCTCCTTTCTTTTATTGTCTCTCTTTTCTTTCTTTGTTTTTTTTTAACATCAATCATTTGTTGTAGTTGGATCACCAGATGCTTGCCTACATCAAGAGGGTGCATTGTCAGGAGGTAAAAGCACAGAAGGTCTAAGAGGGCCTTCGAGCCAAGATCTGCCGTCTTCAAGAGAGGGTCGCCATGGTCGAGCATTCTGCAAAGGAGAAGGCGGCAGACATCGGGAGTCTCCAGGGGGTGCTTTGAAAGGAGCAGTTCATCTTGGCTAGATTCAAGGCCGCACTGGCCCTAGAGGAGGAGAGGAGGAAGGAAGCAAAAAACAAGGTCGTCGAACTGGAGGCTTGAATGGTGAAGTTGGTCTCGAAGGCGATGACCCGGGCTGTGGAAGAGTTCAAGGTCTCTTTCGAGATGAGAAACCTGAATGTCGAATTTGGCCAGGAGGTGTTCATCAAGGGTTTCGAGCTCTGTGAAGGTAGGGTGGCTCGGAGGTTCGTCGAATTCAACCTCGACTTTTTGGAGGAGGAGGAAGACGAGGCAAATGCGGGACCATCTGATGCTATAGTTGATCCTCCCTTCGTCGAGCCTGCATCTAGTCCATCTGAGTCTACCATAGAAGTGCCCAAGCTAGTTCGGGCACTCGAGGCAGTCGAGAGCACTTCAATTCCATCTTCCGTCACCCCTCCTGAGGTTGAAATCCTTGAGTAGTTGTACATTTTGCTTTTTCGACCTTTTTTTGCTTTGTACTTAAAATTTTTGATTAAATAAAAATGAATTTCTTTTTTGTCCATTCCTTTGAGTGTTTTTCATACCTTGAATGTAGTCTCCCATCAACACTGACCCACTACCTCAAGGGGTTCCTCTGAAATCCTTAATAAAAAGCCTGAAGAAGGAAGTCCACCAGTTGAGGAAGAAGTTAAAGAAGATAGAGGACGACCTTCGAGCTTCGCGGAAGAATACTTTGGAGGTGACCAAAGAGGTTACTTGCCTTCAAAACTTGCACATGAAAGATGCCGCTAGTTTCAGCATTCGAAAGGGAAGCTTCAAGAGGGAGCTGGCCGAACTTTGGAAGAGTGTGAGCGACAAATCCTGGGTGTTGATGGTGAAGATCGGCTCCTTCGAGACTAAACTCAAGACAGTGAATGAGAAAGTTCAACTTCTAGGGGGGGTGCTCGCTGTGGTCCTTCGATAAGGCACGATTTGAGTGGGACTGGTTGACGAGGTTCTCCGCACTTCAAAAGCAATCGCACGATGCTAAGCTCACATATGAGACTTACCGACTGGATTGGAGTGGTAGGATGTCCATGTTAGAATAAAAGCTTCGTACCTCCAACAATGAGGTAACCCAGCTCCAACGATAACTCGATGATGGCTTTTGGACTGGTACGAGCAAGGAGGCTGAGGAGGTCACCTCTTTGAAGAGGACCATCGATGAACTCTGAGAGTTGGTCGGTGTAGAAAAGTCCAAGGTGTAATGGCTGAAGCTCGAACTGGCTTGTGAGAGTCAAGTTACCAAGGATGCGGAGGCCGAGTTCGAGGTCCTAAGAAAGAGGCTACGAGAGTCAGAAGAGAACTACTGTCGAGCCAATAGGATGTTTCGTGATAATATGATGAGGAGGAGGGAGCTCGAGGATGAGGTCGATTGTCTTAAGGAATCTTTAGTAATGGCCACCAGCCCAAAGTTTGAGGAGTCCAGTCCTTCTTAGGATTTCGATGACCTTTCTCTTTCTCTTTTTGTTGGTGTAATTGGTCTCGTCGACCTATGTTTTGGGTCTAACGAACTTACTTTCATAATAAAATGATACCTTTTCATTATTTCTATTTCGCATGAATTCAGGGCTAGCTTGTGGCCTTACTTTCTTCACTTCATTTTTTTTTATATTGCCTTCTCATGAAATGCTTATTCTGGATGCCGACCTGGGATCTCTTCTACGAATTGAGATAGGATCCTTCTTTTCGTATTTGATGTAGTCAGGTTGTCGTAGAAAGAATACATATAAGGGTTTTCTGCCGGCTTCTTCTTTCCCCTCGTCTTTGGTCAATGAGGTTCTGGCTTTCGCTCACGTTAGGATGAGATTTTCCTTCTATTCTTAACGTGGCTTGTGGGGCACATTAGGGCCATTGGTAGGGCCTCTCCCCTCATCTTGTCTTAATTTAATGAGACCTTCGACTTTGCTCATGCTAGGATGAGGTTCTCCTCCTATTCCTAATGGGTTGTAGGGGCACATTAGGATCATTGGTAGGGCCTCTCCCCTCATCTCGTCTTAATTTAATGAGACCTTCAACTTTGCTCACACTAGGATGAGGTTCTCCTTCTATTCTTAACGGACTGTTGGGGCACATTAGGACCATTAGTAGGGTCTCTCCCCTCATCTCATCTTAATTTAATGAGGCCTTCGATTTTGCTCACGCTAGGACGAGGTTCTCCTCCTATTCCTATTGGGCTATAGAAGCACATTAGAGCCATTGGTAGGGCCTCTCTCCTCATCTTGTTTTAATTAAATGAGGCCTTCGACTTTGCTCACGTTAGAATGAGGTTCTTCTTCTGTTCCTAACGGGCCATTTTAGGTTGCTTCAGAGAGTTATATTCATAGGTTTTCCAAATTCGAAGGCCGCAGGAGTGTTGTTCCTCCGATCTCCTTCAAGTGATAAGTTTTGGACTGAACGACCTCCTCTATTTTATATGGACCTTTCCAATTTGAAGGCCGCGGGAGTGTTGTTCCTCTGATCTTCTTCAAGTGATAAGTTTTGGACTGGACGACCTCCTCTATTTTATACGGACCTTCCCAATTTAGGGCGAGCTTTTCTTGATTCTGAGGTTGTGAACTGGACGCTCGCTAGAGCACCAAATCTCCCACCCTGAATGCTTTGCTTTTTTACTTTGGAATTATAATATCTGGCTATTCTTCACTTATAGATTGCCATTCAAACTTGGGCTTTTTCTCTTTTTTCCTTCAGTAGATCGAGGTTGTCTTTGAGGTCTTGTGAGTTGCACTACTTATTGAAGGTCATGACCTGTGCTAACGAAAGTTTAAGCTCGATTGAGATGGCTGCCTCTATTCCAAAGGCCAAGGCAAACGGTGTTTCTCCAGTTGGTAGCCTTTGAGTAGTTCGGTACACCCAGAGGACGTGGTAGAGTTCGTCCATCCAAGTTCACCTTGCTCTTTCAAGCCTTACCTTAATGCCTTATAGTAAAATTTTGTTGGTCACCTCTGCTTCACCATTTGCTTGTGGATGGGACACTGACGTGAAGTGATGAAAGATGTTTAGATCTTCGCAGAACTCAGTGAACCTCATTCTAGCAAATTATCGTCCATTATTTATTATGAGAGTTTGAGATAGATCAAACCGACAGACGATTGACTTCTAGATGAAGTTCTGTACCTTAGCCTCAGTAATTTTTGCTAATGGTTTGGCCTTGACCCATTTGGTGAAGTAGTCGATCACAACTAGGAGGAACTTTCATTATCCAGATGCCATTGGAAAGAGGCCAAGTATATCCATTTCCCATTGTGCGAATGGCCATGGTGCGCTTAGTGGAGTAAGCTCGGAGGCCGACTGTCTTTGTATGTTTGCATTTCTTTGACAACAGTCATATTTCTTGACATACTCTATTGAGTCATGGTGCAAGGTCAACCAATAGTACCCCTATCGAAGTAGCCTTTGTGATAGGAATCTGGCGCCTACATGACTTCTGCAAATTCTCTCATGTACTTTCCATAATGCGAAGTCGACCTCTAAAGGTCGGAGACATCTTAAGAGTGGTAGAGAATACGATCTTTTATACAGCTTGCCTTTGTATAGTACATATCAGAAAGCTTGATTTCTGAGTTTTCGAGCCTCTTTTGGATCATGAGGAAGAGCTCCATCCTTAAGGTAGGCAACTAGTAGGTCGATCCAACTTGGCTCATGCTCAACTTGCAGAATAGGCTGCGACTCCTTCGAGCTTGGGCACTTTAGAATTTTAAAAAATACTTTCTTAGACAGTTCGATTAGGACCAAAGTGGCCAATTTAGAGAGAAGGTCGGCTCTCATATTTTCCACCCTCGAAATCCGTTGGATGCTAAAACTGTTGAAGATCGAAGCCAAGTTCTTTACTTTCTTAAGATACTTCATCATGCTTTCCTTCCGAGCTTCATAGTTGTTGCTAACCTGTTCGACCACTAGTTGGAAATTATTGAAAACTTGGAGCTGGTCTGCCTTTAACACTTTTGCTATCTTTAACCCAGCGATCAGACTTCATATTCGACCCCATTATTAGTTACAGGGAATTTGAAGCATAGTGCATATTTGGCGATGACTCCCTCGGGGTTAACCAAGACCAATCTTGCACCTGCTCCAGTAGCATTGGATGAACCATCCACGTACAGGGTCCAAAATCTTTCGGTAAGGTCGGCGCTCTCTTCGAGGGGGCTTGGCTGCAACCACGAAATGTTGATTTCATTTTGTTCAGGATTGGCTTCATCTGGAATGGTGCATTCTACTATAAAATTTGCTAATATTTGGGTCTTGATCGACGGTCAAGGTCGATAATTGATGTCAAATTTTATGAGCTTGATTGTCCATTTTGCGATTCTTCCAAAGGCATCCGCTCGGTAAAGGACTGCTTTGATTGGTTGATCCATGAGGATAGTTATGGTGTATCCCTAAAAATAAGGTTGGAGTCTCCTGATAGCAATTAGAAGAGAGTAAGTTAATTTTTTAAATTTAGAATATCTGATCTCTGCATCCCTTAGGATCTGACTTATGTAGTAGACCAGTCGCTGCACTTTCACTTCCTCCTTGACCAGGACCGCTGCTAGGCTGTCGGGGAGATTGCTAGGTACAAGAATAATTCTTCTTCAAACTCAAGCTTTGCCAGTAGTGGAGGTGAGCCGAGGTAGTTTTTAAGCTCCTTGAACATCTGTTAGCATTCCGTCATCCAACAGAAGTTCTTTGGCTACTTGAGAACTTGAAAGAAGGGCATGCATCGCTCGATCGATCTCGAGATGAAGTGGTTTAGAAATGCTATTTTTTCAGTCAGGCACTGAACTTTTTTAATCATTTTGGAGTAGTCATATGCTGAATAGCCTAAATTTTCTCTGGATTTGCTTCAATCCCATGCCTTGATACCATGAATCCCAAAAACTTCTCCGAAGTCACACCGAAGGTGCACTTGGTTGGGTTCAGCTTGATCTTGTACTTCTTAAGTGCGCTAAAGGTCTCTTTGAGATCGACAATGTGATTTATTGAGGCTCGACTCTTGATGAGCATGTCATCCACATACACCTTCATATTTTGGCTGATCTGCTCCTTGAAGATTTTGTTGACCAGGCACTGGTATATTGCTCCTACATTCTTGAGTTCGAAAGGCATAATCTTATATCAGTAAAGATCACGATCAGTAACAAAAGCAATTTTCTCCTCATCCTCTGATGCCATCCTAATTTGGTTGTAGCTAGAAAAGGTATCCATGAAGGTGAGGAGCTCATGGCCCGAGGTTGCATCCACCAGTTGATCAATCTTGGACAGGGGGTAGCTATCTTTTGGGCAAGCTTTGTTTAGCCTTTTGAAGTCTATACATATTCTTTACTTACCGTTTGCCTTTTTGATGAGTACCATGTTTGAGACCCAGCTCGAGTAGTTAACTTCCTGGATGAATCCAACCTTGAGGAACTTGTCAACTTCTTCTACAATTACTTTCTGCCTCTTCGGAGCGTGGCTATGCATCTTCTCTTTTATTGGCCAACATTTGAGATCAGCAGCCAGCCGATGTTCCATGACTTCAGCATCAATCTCTGGCATATCTGCTAGGACCCAGGCAAAGACATCCACGTTTCTCTGAAGGAAGGCAATGAGTTGCTCTCGGACTTCATCCCCCAAGTTAGAGTCGATCTGCACAGTGTGCTCCGCATTTTCGTCATTTAATGGGATGGAAAAAAGGTCATCCATAGGTTCTCCCTGCTCCTCCGTAAGGTCATCATGGACATCTAGTCCATCAATAGGACAAGGGTTGGGCTGGATGTTTCTCTGTAGGGCCATGGAGTAATAGTGCCTTGCCAAGGTCTGGTCTCCTCTAATCTTTTCGATCCCATGGCTTGTTGGGAACTTCACTTTAAAATAATATGTTGACACTACCATCCGAAGTGCATTTAGACCAGGTCGACCAAGGATCGTGTTATAAGTCGACGGGGCTTTCACTATCAGGAAGTCCACCTGTGCTCTGGACTGCCTTGGATATTGTCTTGCAGCTACAACCAAAGTCATTATGCCCTCAATCGGTACCGCATCATTGGTAAAGCCCATTAATAGGGAGATAATCAACCCCAATCGACCTTTAGGTATAGACATTTTGGAGAAAGCATCATAAAATAAGACATCTACTGAACTTTCATTATCAACTAGGATGTGGTGTACATCATAGTCTACGATATTTAAAGCAATTACAACCACATCGTTATGCAAAAACTGAACTCCATGGGCATCTTCATGGGTGAAAGTGATGGGCTCCTCAGTTCTCCACCTCTTCTCAGGCTCTGCTGGTCTGCTAGCCTCCTCTCATCGAGGACCCTCAGAGATGGTGTTGATGATGTCGAGGGGTGACCGATCTACCAACTGCTCCTCCTCCCTCAGTGGCTCAGATTACGATAGTGCTCTAGGTCGATCCTCTCTTCCTTCTGATCGATGCCGTAGGAATCGACCAAGCCTTCCTCACTTGATGAGCTCCTCAATCTCATCTTGGAGCTGGATACATTTTTCTGTATCATGACCATGGTCATGATGATAGAGACAGTACTTATTGGGGTTGCACTTGCCGAGGTGAGAGCGCATCCTCTCCAGTCTAGGTAGTTGTTCCTTGATCTTCATCAATACTTATGTTTTTGGAGCTTTGAGAGGGGCATAGTTGTGGAACCTTCGGAGGGGGGAGCCTCATCGTGCTCTTCTATCAGGGCTTCCCTGCCTCCGAGCTTGGGGAGGAGTTCGAGCTCGCTTGCTCTTAGGGGGAGTTCATGAGTACGATCGAGCTTCACTCGACTTTTCTTTCTCAATGGGCCTATCCGACTCGCCCATTCACCGTTCTCCAATGGCTTCATTGTCCTTGGCCTTGAAGGCCTCTTCTACTCAGGTATATCCTTCAACCTGAGCCAGCATATCGGCAAAATCTCTGAGGTACTTCTTTTCCAAGGAGAACAGTAGATTATTTTTCTAAGCTCGGATGGATTCTCCCTCTTGCTGCTTGATGTTGATGAGGGATTCTGAATCTCTCTTGGGACGTTGGCTGCTGACAAAATGAGCTGCAAATTGATGGCTCATTTGATCAAAGAAAAAGATGGTACCGAGCTTGAGGGTCGAATATCAATTTCTAGCTGCTCCTTTCAAGGTAGATGAAAAAGCCCAACATAAGATTGTGTCTGATGCACCATGGAGCAGTATCATCATCCGGAAGACCTTCAGATGGTCAACTGGATCGATAGTCCCATCGTAGCTCTCAAATTGAAAGAACTTGAAGTTCAGTGGGATAGGTTCCTGCATGATGCGGTGAGAGAAAGAAGGGTCGGTACAGATATCATTACCGTGGGAGAGAGAGCATGGCGGAGTTCCTCGATCCGCCAGTTCATCTCTTGCAGTTTTTGGTCTAGAAGATCCTCTCGATCGTGGATCTCTAAGGTCTTCTGACTGAATGGGGGCAAAGTCCCCCCAGGGGTTGAGTCATGATCAGAGCAGGGGCTTTCGGCTCTCTGCTTCCCCTTTTCGGAGGTCGTCGATCGGCTAGCCTAAGTCGACCATCCCCAGACCGGATCATGGGGCTTTGGAGAAGCTTGCTCTGGCTGAATTAGCGTCAGAGACTGCTGCATGGCCTACACTACTTTCGTAAGGCCGCAAACCTACTAAACCAGTAGGTTGAACTACTCCGTGTCCACCATTGCTGCAGGTGGAGCTTGAGTCATGAGGATAAGATAGGGGCAGGCAGATCTAGATGGGATCTGGCCGCGGAGGCCATTGACCATCGGGTAGAAGCTTTTCGGAGAGGCATCTTTTCGAGAAGGATGACTTTGGAGGAGAAGTAGAGATCTCTGCTGAGCACTCCTTTAAGAACAAGAAAATTCCAAAAGGCAAAAGCCCTTTTTCTAGCGCCAATCCTGTTGGTGCAAAATCTGATTATCGCTAGAGAAGTGCTGGAGTTGGAGAAGATGAGGTTACCATTGGTGACCTGCAAAATGAGTCTCGTCCATAGCCTGGGGTGATGGCTCTAACAAGACCCTCCGACGATCAAGTCAGCTCTTTCGGCCAACAAAAATGGAGTGCATAGTCAAGAAAGTTGCAGAGTTTCAGAAAGAAGAAGAGAGTCTGAAGAAAGCATATCTGGAGGATCTCTTTTATAGATGGAGCCTATAACAAACTGATAGCAACAACCATAATCATCTGGTAGTGGGCTGCTCGGGACCACGTGGACTTTGTTACAAGGGTAGTGTCTATTGTCGTGACGTGCCAGCCTGTTGGGACTTTCTGGGTGATTATCAAAAGTTCGATCGGGAGAGGTTTGAGAGTCCTGTGACTGGAGGAGTCTCTGAAGGAAGTCTGCTAGAGAAGTCAAACATGGATCCATTGGGGGGATCCGAAAGTAGGTCTGTTCGAGAAATCTGCATGTTGATCCGTGGGAGGAGAGACCTAAAGAAAAATTCATCTGAAGGAGGGATCTGGCTGGAGGTGAAGTTCGGAAGGAGTCCAACTGTTGGAGGGATCCGGAAGGAGTTCGACTGCTGGAGGGGTCCGGAAGGGGTTCAACTGCTGGAGAGGTTCAGAAGAAGTTTGGCTACTGAAGAGGTCCGAATGGAGTTCGGCTGTTGGAGAGGTCCGAAAGGGTTCAACTACTGTAGAGGCCCAGAAGGGGTTCGATTGCTGGAGAGGCCCGAAAGGGGTTTGACTGCTGGAGAGGCCCGAAAGGGGTTCAACTGTTGGAGAGGCTCGGAAGGGGTTCGACTACTGGAGAGGTCTGAAAGAGGAAGAATTCATGATCGAGGCTCTTCTACGATTATCAGTCACATCAGGCTAAGCATCAGACTGGACTTTGGCGGGAGTGGGGTTTATCCCCAACAGTTTCTATAAAGATTTGTAGATGTGTGAACCATATATATATATATATATATATACCGAGTTAGGTGTATTCTTCCATTTTTTTTATTACATCCTTTATTTTTTCCTCTTCTCCATTGAGGACAATGTCGATTAAGTTGGGGGGAGAGAAAAATAAAAATTTTAAAAATTTTAAGTCCTCGAAAAAGTTAGTATTTAGTATTTAGATACTTGATTATGCTTAAGAATCGAATTAAACTAAGCATTTTAAAAAAAAATTGATGCACAGATTAGAGAATCTATGAGATATTGAGGAATCAAGTATTAAGAAAATTCAATAAAGAGTTAAGTCCAGAACATAAATTTTTTTTTTATTGGAGCATTTCTAATTATTTCTACTAGCATCAAAGAAAAGTCTACTTTTTATAGGCTTGTGTAGGGTAACTATACGTTTCTTCATATAAAAATTTATTTTAATAAAATAGTTTCCAAGTACTTCTCACTGAGTAACCGGGCCTCTTTGCCTAAGCAAGCATTGAGTTTCGCATCAAAAGGTGGGAAGGGCAAAGAAGCTCGTTGTAAAGCTAGTCTTAACTCGTAGCCTATTTGATTCGAGCTAGTAAGCCCGAGGGGTATTCTATACCTAGTGCCCTAAAGCCAACTGGTTTGGGAGTCATTGGCCCAAGACTCGCTACATGGATCAAATAAAAAGCTTAAGAAGTTAAGACACTCAATAGTGATACAATATTAAAAAAAAAAAAAAAAAAAAAAAACATTGGTTTCCCACCAAGTAACCGGGGTCCCGTTGCCTAAGTAAGCAATGATATTCGCATCAAAAAGTGGGCAATGTAAAAATAAAAATTAATAAATGAAGGATGAAAGTAGCAATACACCTGCCTATATGAAAGTTTAGACAAATCAGAGATAAAAGTGGAATAATTTAGAAAAAGTTCTGAAAAATTTAATGTTCTTTACTTAATTTTTCTATTGATAAGTATTAATACCCCAATGATATATCTCATTTAAGCTCTACTGAATATCAATGGCCATTTTGAAAATTGCTTAAGTAAAATTCGAAACTCTAAAGTTAAAAGATATTTAAAACTAAATTCTTTCTTTACTCGAGGACGAGCAAAGCTTAAGTTGGGGGGTGTGATAAGTATAATAAATTCATCAATAAAAGTATTAATTTATTAATTAATTAATATTAATTTTTAAAAATTATTAATTAATTTATATATAATTTTTGAAAAATTCATATTTTTATTAATTAAAAAAATTAATTAAAAAATAATAAAAAAATAATAAAAATTAAAAAATAAAATTTTATTATCAATAGAAAGAGCTCATTTTTTCTGATCACAACGAAATAAATTTCAAGTAAAACAGAGTTAAAATGGAAAAGATATGAATTTTGAAAGATATAAAATAAATAAAAATTAAATAAAAAAAAAAAAAGAAAACGGCTCAGCCGGCTCCATAAGCCGAGCCACCAAGTCAAGCCAAGCCATCAAGCTGACTCAGCTGTTGAAGCCATCAGCCGGTCCACGATCTAGGCGTGGACCGCCAGCTCAGCAAATTCCGGCGAATCAGAGATTGCCACGTGGTGGACCTAGACCCCTTAAGGGTCTACAGAAATTTATCGTAGCTCACAAGGGTAATTTAGTCTTTTCGTCTTAAAAAAAGAGCTTATTGATCAAACTCAACGAATCACAACGAAATAAATTTCAAGTAAAACGAGGAAAAATGAAAAGATATGAATTTTGAAAATTAATTAAAAAAAAAAAATAAAAAAAATTAAATAAAAAAAAAAGAAAACAGCTCAGCCGGCTCCATAGCCGAGCCAGCACAGCAAGTCAAGCCAAGCCATCAATCTGACTCAGCTGTTGAAGCCATCAGCCGGTCCACGATCTAGGCGTGGACCGCCAGCTCAGCAGCATTCCGGCGAATCAGAGATTGCCACGTGGTGGACCTAGACCCCTTAAGGGTCTACAGAAATTTATCGCGGCTCACAAGGGTAATTTAGTCTTTTCGTCCGACAACAGCGGCGCTGATTGGTTGCGGTGTGCGGTGCGGCCGGTCCACGCGGTCCATGGGAACAGTTATTGCGCGATCGGACGGATGTGGTTGTTTGCGGTCAGGATCAGACGGCTGTGGTTGCTTCCGAATTTTATTCAGATACAAACATCGCGCGGATCACCATCGGACGACAGCGCTCGATCCAGGCGATGATCCGATGGTCCAGAATGGTGCCGGCGGTGATCAAGACTCCCGAAGCGCGATTTGCGGCCAGATTTCCTCGATCAAGCGTGATCCAACGGCCAGAATTTAATCTGACCCGATCTGAGCTTATCTGCATCCGATTTTGATGATTTTTGGACTGTTGAATTTTTGTTGAACGGCTAGATTTTATCAAATTTACCAGAGTCATATCAAAGCTATTTTGATTTAAATTTTATCCGAATTTCTTTGTATTTTTACGATTACAAAGGCTATTAGTCCTATATTACCTTTAGAAAAAATATCCAGCCCTCCTAGCTCTATAAAAAGGACCCCAGGCCATCAGAAATCAACATCTCCGATCAAGGTGAAGCTTTGGTATAGGGCAAAGCCAGGCTATGGGTTAAAGGCTGCTTCAAAGCAACGGGTGCCGAGAAGAAGAGTCGAGCTTCTACACCATCTTTCTGCCAATACCGATCCAAGATCAGAGATCAGGCTATTTTATTTTATTATCTTTTCTTTTTAAATTTTATGTATTTAAATTCTAAAATTTTAGTTAATAAAAATTTTATTTTTACATTTTAATTTCTTGCTTTTTATTTTTATTGTAATTTAATTTCTGCACTTTAAATTATTGCTTTGCAAGTAGATGCTAAGATCTAACTAATAGATCTTAGTACCAAATTTAAATTCCTGCATCTTTTAATTTTTATTTTCAATCCGACTTTAGTTTTTATTTTAAAATTCAAATCATTTTCTTTTCTCTTCTCAAAAAAATCAAAGATTTCAAATCTAAAAACACTACCTTCCCTGTGGATTCGACCCGACTCACTACTATTTACGTATTTTCAATAATTTTAAGAAGTCGAATTAAACTGATAAACACGGTGTTTTAACGACAACATCGCGTCCCTATCAGTATCCAATACCCAAGAATCACTAGCTGTAGCACTCAATGAAAAGGCAGTATGTATCATATATACACTTTTCTATGCAATACTTGCACCTTGCTTCAAACTTGTAAGAAAACTCTTGCAATTCTTATTCCAATGTCTTACTTTACAATAGTGATAGCAGGTGATATCCGTAGGGACATTCTTTGCCTCCTTCCTTTTGAAGATGCTATCTTAAGGGTTTGTTGGGGTAGAACCCGCTCCTACCAAATTTTAGCTTGGTGTCTTATCCCAAGGTGGGCTGGACTCTCTCCAATCGAACTCCTTCCAGTCGAACTCCCTCCAGTTGGACTCCTCCAGTCGAACTTTTTCAATCGAACTCCTTCCAATCGGACTCCCTCCAACCGGACTCCTTCAAGCGGGACTCCTCTAGTCAAACTTTTCCAATTGAACTCCTTCTAGCCGGACTCCTTCGAGCTGGACTCCTCTAGTCAAACTCTTTCTGGACTCCCTCTAGTTGCCCAAAGGGCTCCTTCCAGTTGAACTTGTCTCTATCCATGGAAGGACCTCAGCATCAATTCTCGATATAACAAATATCAGTTAACACTTCGACGATCTCGAAGACATCCAAACTTTAACTTTTAAATCCCAACAGACTAGCATGTCGCGATAATTGATACTATCCTTCGTAACAAACTCCACGTGGCCCCAAATGGCCCATTACTTGATAGTTATGGCTATCACCATCAGTTTGTTACAGACTCCATCTATATAAGGAATCCTCTAGATACGTTTCTTCCTTAAGCTCTAAACTCTATTTTAATTTCATTGAGCATTCCATTTTTGCTGGACAGAAGAGCACCCCCATCTTTGGCCAGGACTTATTTTGTAGGTCATCGGTGGCGACCTCATCTTCCCTAGCTCCAGCCTTATCTGGCGTCAACCAGATTCTGCACTAGCAAGATTGGTGCTAGAGGAAGGATCCCTAAACCTTTATTCTAAAAGGAGTGCTCAGTCAAATTTGTCTACTCTCTTCTTTTAATCTTTCAAGATTCATCTTCATTTGATCTTTGTCAGTCCTAGAAATGCCTCCAAAGAAGACAACTACTTGGTGATCCACCACCTCCATCATCAGATTTGAGCCAGATCCTTCCACTCCCATACCATCACCAGCACCACAACCTCCCCTACCGGTGGCGATGGTAGACTTGGAGTAGTTCAATCTATTAATGCAGCAAGTTTGAGGCCTCGCCAAAATGATGCAGGCCATGCAACAACCCTCGATGGCAGCCTAGCGGGAAAACTCTCCATCAAAATTTTGGGAGCTGGCTCAAAGAAGGCATACTTGGGTTAGTAGACCCGTTACTCCTGAAAAAGATAAAAAGATAGCAAAAGATCCCTATTCTGATCATGATTCCTCTCTGAAAGAGATTTTTTTCATCTACAGTCGAAAGCCCTCCGAAACTCACGATCGAGATGATGCCCTCAATCAGAAGCTTCAAGACATGGACTGACGAATTAAGGAGCTCCGCCATACCATCCCAATCCACCATGACGATATTTGCATCGATCCCCCCTTATCTACCCAAATCATGTAGGAGCCCATCCTACCGAACCTCAAGCTTCCATAGTTTGAGAGCTATGACAGAACCACTAATTTGATCGACTATTTGGAGGCCTTTCGAATTATGATGCTACTCCATGGTGCACCAGATGCCATCTTATGCTGAGTCTTTCCATCTACTATGAAGGAAGCAACAAAAACTTGATACTTGGCTCTAAAGCTAGGTATGATCTTCTTCTTCGACCAAATGAGCCATCAGTTTGTGGCTCATTTTGTCAGCAGTCAATGTCCTAGGCGAGGTTTAGACTTCCTTATCAACATCAAACAAAAGAAAGGAGAGTCCATCCGAGCTTACGTCAATTGCTTTAATGCTACCACCCTAGAGGTCCAAAATTTGGATCAATCATTGTAATGGCTGTGCTGAAGGACGGTCTTCAGAAGAATGATCTGTTATCTTTCCTAGAAAGAAAGTATTCCAAAAATTTTACTGATCTACTATCTCGGGCTAAAGGTTACTCTCGGACAGAAAAGGCTTTCAAGGCCAAGGATAATGAAGCCACAAGAGAGCGGTAGGCGGGTGGATCTAGTAAGCCCATACTTGAAGAAAAGCTGAGTGAAGCTCGACCCGCACTCCTGGACCCCTCTTGAGCGTAGATGAGCCTGAAGTCCTCCCCAGGTTTGTCGGTAAAAGAGTTCCAACCAAAGGATATGGTTGAACTCTCCTTCCAAAAGATTTTACAACTATGCCCCTCTCAATGCTCCAAAATTTTAGGTGCTGATGAAAATCAAGAAGCAGCTACCGAGGCTAGAAAGGATGTGCACTCATTCTGACAAGCACAATCCAAACAAGTACTGCCTCTACCATCATGACCATGATTACGATATTGAAGAATGCATTTAGCTCCAAGACGAGATCAAAGAGCTTATCAGATGAGGCTGGCTTAGCCGATTTCTTTGACGTCAGCTTGAGGCAAGAGAAGAGTGGCTCAGAGCACTGCCACAACCAAAATCACCAAGGATGAAGGAACAATAAGGAGATCATCCCCTACTGGGCTCACTAATACTATCTCTAGGGGACCTCAATGGGAAGAGGCTGGTAGATCTGAAGGATCGGCTAAAAGATGGAAGATTGAAGAATCCATCACTTTCACCGAAGAAGATGCACAAGGAGTTCATCCCACACAATGACACGGTTGTAGTTTCTTTGAATATCATAGATGATGATGTGCGTCGCATTCTTATCGATAATAAAAGTTTGATCGATGTCTTGTTTTATGATGCTTTCTTCAAAATGTCTATACCTAATGACCAGCTTGGACCAATGAGTACCCCATTAGTGGGCTTCACTGGCGATGCTATGCCAGTTGAAGGAATAATAATATTAACTATGACTGCAGGGCAATATCCAAGACTGTTTAGGGCATAAGTGGATTTTTTTGGTAGTAAGAGCTCCATTTGCTTATAATGTAATTCTTGACCAGCCTGGTCTAAATACGCTTCGAGCAGTATTATCGATCTACTATTTGAAGATGAAGTTCCCAATAAGCTACGGGATCGAAGAGGTTAGGGGAGATCAAGCTCTAGCGAGACACTATTGCTTAATTACCTTACAGAAGAGCAGTCAATCGAATCCTTGTCCTGTTGACAGATTGGACGTCCAAGACGACCTTACTGAAGAACAGAGGAAACCCATGGATGATCTTATCTCAATCTCTTTGATTGATGGAAATAAGGAGCACATAGTGTAGATCGGATCCAACTTGGAAGAAGGGGTATGAGAGCAACTCGTCAGATTCCTACGGAGAAATGTAGATGTCTTTACTTGAATCCCCACAGATATGTCTGAAATTGATGCTGAGGTTATGGACCATCGTCTGGCTATTGATCCCAAATATTAGCCAATGAAAGAAAAGATGCGCAGCTATGCACCGGAGAGATAGAAGATAATTGCAGAAGAAGTTGACAAGCTCCTCAAGGCCGGATTCATCTAAGAAGTCTCCTATCCGAACTAGGTTTCCAATGTAGCCCTTATTAAGAAGACAAATGGCAAGTGGAGAATATATATAGACTTTAAGAAATTGAACAAAGTCTATCCAAAAGATAGTTACCTCCTGTCCAGAATTGATCAATTGGTAGATGTAACTTCAGGCCATGAACTCCTTACTTTCAAGGATGCCTTCTTCGACGATAACCAAATCCGGATGGCACTAGAAGATGAGGAGAAGACTGCTTTTATTACTGACTGTGGCCTTTATTTTTACAGGATTATGCCCTTTGGGCTTAAAAATGTAGGAGCAACCTACTAGTGCCTAGTAAATAAGATCTTTAAAGAGCAGATTGACCGCAACATGGAGATTTACGTAGATGACATGCTTGTAAAGAACAGATCTTCAACAAATCACATTGCCGACCTTGAAGAGACCTTTAGTATCCTCCAAAGATATAAGATAAAGTTGAACCTAATCAAGTGCGCCTTTGGCGTGACTTTGGGGAAGTCTTAGGGTTCATGATATGGAGATGCGGAATAAAGCAAATCTAGAGAATATCCAGGCCATTCAAGAAATGACTGCTCCAAAGTCAATAAAGAAAATTCAGCACCGAATAGGGAATGTAGCGGCTCTGAATTGCTTTATCTTAAAATTGGCTGAGCGATGTATGCCCTTCTTTCAAGTTCTCAAGCCACCAAAGAACTTTTGCTGGACCACCGAATATCGATAGGCATTTGAAGAATTAAAGGACTACCTCGGCTCACCTCCCCTACTAGTAAACCCTGAACCAAAGATGAACTATTTTTATATCTGGCAGTCTCCTTGGTGGCCCTCACGCAGTCTTAGTTAAAGAAGAGGTGAAAATATAGTGGCTGATCTACTATATGAGCCGAATGCTGGATGTTGAGATCAGGTACACCAAGTTGAAAAAGCTAACTTATGCCTTGTTGATTACAGCTTGAAGGCTCTGATCTTATTTTTAGGGGCACACTATAACACTCCTCATTGATCAACCAATCAAGATAGTTCTTCATCAAATAGATGCCTCTGGGAGAATAGCAAAATGGGCAATAGAGCTCATGGAGTTTGATATCAATTTTCAATTTCGACCATCGATCAAGGTTCAAAAGTTGGCAGATTTCATAGTGGAGTGTACCATTCCAAATGAGTCAAAACTTGGGCAGAATGAAATCAATATTCCATGGCTATAGCCGAGCTTCCTTGAAGAAAGATCAAACCTTCCTGAAGGCTTTTGGGCGCTGTATGTGGATGGTTTATCCAATGCTTTGGACGTAGGTGCAGGACTGATCTAGGTTAACCCAGAAGGAGTTATTACTGAATATGCACTGCGTTTCAAATTTTCTATCATAAATAATGGGGCTGAGTACAAAGTACTGATCATGAGATTAAAGATAGCAAAAAAATTAGAAGTGGATCAGCTCCAAGTTTACAGTGACTCTCAGTTGGTAGTAGGGCAAGTTAGCGATAACTATGAAGCTTGGAAGGAAAGTATGGTAAAATATCTTGAGAAGATGAAAAACTTAACTCCGACCTTCAATGGTTTTAGCATTCGACAGATTTCGAGAGCAGAAAATGCTAGGGCCATCCTCCTCTCAAAATTGGCCACATTGGCTCCTACCGAACTACCTAAGGAGGTCTTTTTTGAAGTTCTGAAACACCCAAGCTCGGAAGAGCAGCAATTTATGATGCAGGTCGACCATGAGCCCAATTGGATTGACCCGTGAGTTGCTTATCTCAAAGATGGGGTTCTCCCTCATGATTCGAAAGAAACACAAAAATTAAGAAATCAGGCCTTCTGGTATATTCTGTATGAAGGTAAGTTATATAAAAGATTATATTTTTTACTACTCTTAAGATGTCTCCGATCTTCTAAAATTGATTTTGTATTATAAAAAGTACATAAAATAATTTATGAAAATTATTTGGGAGCTAGAGCTCTATCCCATAAACTACTTCGGTAGGGCTATTATTGGTCAACAATGCATCAGGATTCTATAAAGTATGTTAGAAAATGTGATCATTGTCAAAAAAATGTAAATATTCAAAGACAACCGACCTCTGAGCTTACACCCCTGAGTGCCCCTTGGCCATTTTCATAATAGAAAATGGACATATTCGGACCCTTTCCAATGGCATCCGAACAGCAAAAGTTTTTCCTAGTGGTAATTGATTATTTCACTAAATGGGTTGAAGCCAAACCTCTGACAAAAATTATTGAAGATAAAGTGTAGGACTTCATTTGAAGGTCATTTGTTTACAGATTTAGCCTACCTCAAATTCTTATAATAGATAATAGGTGATAGTTTGCTGGTACAAAATTTGTCGAGTTTTGTGAAGACTTAAATATCTCCTACAATTTTACATCGGTGGTCCATCCATAGGCAAACGGTGAGGCCAAGGTAACCAACAAAACTCTACTGTAAGGTATCAAGGCAAGACTTGAAAGAAAAAAGAAAACTTGGATAGACGAACTCTATCATGTGCTATGGGCATACCGAACTATCCAAAGGCTGCCAACTGGGAAAACTCCATTCGCTTTAGCTTTCGAAATAGAAGTAGTCATCCCAGTAGAACTCAAACTTTCATTGGCGTGAGTCGTGGCATTCAACGAGCAGCGCAACTCGCAAGATCTCAAGGCCAACCTCAACTTATTGGAGGAAAAATAGGAAGAAGCTCAAGTTCGGATGACGGTCTACAAGCAGAAAGTAGCTCGCTACTACAACTCCCAAGTCAGAAGCAAAATATTCAAAGTGGAGGACTTAGTACTTCGACGGACGACTGTTTTACAATATTAGAACTAAGAAAAGCTTGTCCTAAATTAGGAAGGCCCATATGAAGTCAAAGGAGTCGTCTGGCTTGGGACTTATCATCTAAAAGAGCTTGGAGGAGCTGATCTTCTTCGATCATGGAATTCAAAGAATCTATGAGTGTGCTATCAATGATTTCATTCCAATAAAATTTTCTTACTTTAGCATTTTTTATCCTTAGTGAAAAACTGTGATGGCAGAAAATAACCTCATGAGTTAATCAAAACTAATTGTGTCGAGAATAGGAGGAAGACCTCATCCTGACATGAATAAAGACCCCTGTTTATTTAAGACTAGAGAGGGGAGAGGCCCTTTAACGATCCTTTTGTGCCCCTATCGTCCTGTTAGAAATAAGAGGAGAATTCTGTCCTAACATAAGCAAGATGAAGATTTCGATTATTTAAGACTGAAGGAGGAGAGAGGCCCTTTCAACAATCTTGTTGTACCCCTACCACCTTGTTAGGAACAGGAGGAGAACCTCATCCTAACATGAGCAAGATAAAGACCCTGGTTATTTAAGACTGGAGGAGGAAAGAGGCTCTTTCAATGGTCCTTTTGTGCTCCTACTGTTCTGCTAGGAATAGGAGGAGAACCTCATCCTAACATGAGCAAGATAAAGACCTTTGATTGTTTAAGACCAAAGGAGGGGAGAGACCCCTTCAACGGCTCTTTTGTGTCTCTATTGTCCTATTAGGAATAGAAGAAGAACCTCATCCTAACATGAGCAAGATGAAAACCTATGGTTGTTTGAGATCGGAGGAGAGGAGAGACTCTATCAATGCCCCTTCTGTGCCCTAATGGTCCTATTAGGAATAGGAGGAGAACCTCATCCTAACAAGAGCAAAAACTAATCATATCAGGAATAGGAGAAGGATCTCATCCTGACACAAAAGAAGACCCTAGTTATTTAAGATGGGAGGAAAATATTTTTTCAATGGTCATTTCGTTAAAGACGAGGTAAAGAAAATGGGGGAATCAATAGACATCGAATCCAAATAAAGCAAAAAGATGATTGAAGAAAGCATAACTTCATTAAAGTTGGAGTTCATTATAAAATGAAGGTCTGCAAGACCATGTACAAAAAACCAAAATGGACGTAGTCCTAAGGAGGGGGATCAGATCCTTCGAACTTCAGACTACTAGCTATCACCAAGGATTCCTTCAGATTGACGATCTCTTCCTCGAGCTCCTTTCTTCTTATCAAGTTGTCGTGGAACATCCTGTCAGCCCTTTAGTAGTTCTCCTCTGATGCCTGCAATCTTTTCCTCAGAACTTCTGACTCAACTTTAGCATCCTTGATAGCTTGCTGCTCACAAATCAACTGAAGCTTTGGTTGTTGAACTTCGGCCTTCTCCATCCCAACTGATTCTAAGAGTTCACCCATAATTCTCTTTAGAAAGGCGATCTCCTTCGACTCCTTACTTGTACCAGATTGATAACTGTCGATGAGCTACTTTTGAAGCCGAGCCATCTCACTATCAGTAGTGTGAAGTGTTTGCTCCAGCATGGATAGTCTCCCACTCCAGCCCAATCGATAGGTCTCGTAGGTGAGCTCGACATCATGTAACTACTTCTGGAGTGCAGAAAATCTCTAAGACCAATCCCATTCATATCGGGCATTATCGAAAGACCATGGCGAACTCCCCTCCAATAGCTGAATCTTCTCCTTTGTCGCCTTAAGCTCAACTTCGAAGGAGCTGACGTTCGCAGTTAATGTCCAGGACTTGTCACTAGTGCTTTTTTTAAGCTTTACCAATTCTCTCTCGAAGTTATCTTTCTTGATGATGAAATTCATAGAATCTTTCATATGTGACTTGCGAAGGCGAGTGACCTCAATCGTCACCTCTGAAGCTTTTTTTTCTGGACCTCTGAAGCTCATCTTCCATCTTCTTCAACTTTTTCTTTAGGTGATGGATTTCCTTCTTTAAGCTTTTGACTATGGATCTTAGAGGGATACCTTAAGATAGTGGCTCAGCATCAATTGAAGATGACTGACCTTGACTTTGATCACTAGAAGGGTTCTGAACAACACCCACACAGCACAAGTATAAAGAAAAGAAAGTTTATTTTTATTTTTCAGAATCTTTGACGTACATCAAAAAGAAAAAAAGAAAAAAGTATAGTTGTTTAAAATTCTAGACCTCAGGAGGAACGATGGTGGATGAGGTCGGAGCATTCTCTACCACCTTCAACTTCAGTGGAGGTTCAGATGCTTTAGCAGCAGGTTCGGAGGGCTCGAGGATGACTTCAGCAGGAGAAGGGTCAGCTGCGGCAATGGATGGTCCCACCTCTTCATCGGGATCTTCCTCATCTAGGAAGCTAAGATCAAGCTTAAGAAATTTGCAAGCCACTCTATCTTCACAGAGCTCGTACCCCTTAATGAAGAACTGCTGGTCGAACTCGACGTTCAGTCTCCTCATTTTAGAGGAAATCTTGAACTCTTCCACCATTTGAATCTTCACTTTCGAGATTTGGCTTGAGATTTGATCCCTTGGTTCGGCAACCTTGACCTTGGCTTTCTTCCTTCTCTCCTCCTCCAAGGCCAAAGTAGCCTTTAGCCCTGCAGAAGTGAGTTCCTCCTTCCTGAGCACTTCTTGAAGACCTTCGACTTCGACTGCCTTCTCCCTTGTGAGGCGATCAACCTCGGCAGCTTTCTCTTCTTGAAGGTGGGCAACTTCAGTCTGAAGGTCTTCCTAAACCTTTAGGGCTTCTGTCCTCAGACGATGCACCATTCTAATATGGGCAAGTATTTGGTGATCCAACTGCAATAAATGATTGGTGTTATGCATGCAAAAAAAGAAGAAGAAAGAACCAGCAAGGCGATTACCTTGAGGAAGGTCCAAAGGGAATCCCTGATGAGCTGCGTACGATCAAGATCGACCATTCGGTCGACCACCTTAGGCACAACAAACTTGTTAGTTAAGTCCCAAATGATCTTTGGGTTGCTGAAGGGGTCTTCCTCCGGATCATCGCTATCCTCGTTGGATTCACCAGGACGAGCCTTGCAAAAAACCTTTATGATGACCTTCTTCATTTTTCTCTTCTCCCCTTCTTCGTCCCTTCCAGTGGGAGGTTGCAGAGCTTGGTCTTCGATCGGGGGGCTCGAAGATGATGGAGGTACTGAGCCCCCTTCAGTGGTGCCGACCTCGATGGCAAGAATGACTTCGATGCCCTTAGCAACTTCGGAGGCGACGGCAGCAGTGGTAGGGACCACAGAGTTCGGAGCATCGACCTTCATCCTCTTCAAGCTTTCATCCGATGCCTTTCCTTTCTTCTTCCAGGTATGAAGCTCCTTAGTAAGCATCTTGATGGCCTGAATGTCCATCTTTGCAATAAAGAAGGAATCGCAGTCAACGACTTAAGAATATGAGATCTTATAAAAGCACATGAAGTAGAAAAGTATACCAGTAGGGTTGAGAGGACTCAAGCCCATGTTGAAACTGACTCTCTAAGCAAACCCCAAGAAGGAAGCCCTAACAATAAAGTAGGATAGTATACGAAGAAGTACCTCTCCTTCCAGTTATGGATAGAACAAGGAGCACCTTTCAGTAACCCCTTCTTGTTAAACTAGAGAGAAAAGTACCATCAGTTCTTTGCAGAAGGATGGCATTTGAAGGTATAGTAGCTTCTAAAAAGAGAAATGATGGGGCGGACTTTGGCCAGGTGGCAAAGAGAGAGAAATCCAATCACAAACCTAATAGAGTTTGGCACTATGGAAGCTAAGGCAATGTTCAAAAAATGGAAAAGTGCAATTACAAAAGATGGAAGAGAAAGTCTTAGTCCGACATGAAGAGCTTCCAGGTATAGACAAAATTGGCTAGGAGGAGGGGTGCAAGTCTGGTCACTGGGACCAGGAAGTTCTAGTTCGTATTCTGGAGGAACCCCATTTTGAATCCTAATTAATGAAAGGTCATCTGGGGTTAAGGTATAGGAGATCGCACCCAGTACGAAGGTCAGATGGGATATACTCCTAAGGTTAGTCTCATCTATGGGATCAGGGTTTTGGAAGGTCGGATCAGACGAGCTCCAGGAACCGATAGACTAAGAAGCTCCCGAAGATATGCGGATCAAACAGACATCAAAAAATCCTCAAAAAATCAAAAAAATATGAAATGAAATCTTTTAAAAGAAACTGAAGAGACAAAATGCAAGATGCACCAAAATAATCAAAGGGAAGGTTGTGGAACTAACCTAAATTGATTGAGAAGGGCAACGAGATGGCGGGCATGATGGAAATTGAGCAGGAAAGTGCTTGTGGGCAGCAGAAATAGAGAAGAAAATCGAAGAACTCTTGAGTGGGAGGAAGGATGCCAAAGGAAGGAAAAGAAGAGCTCAAAGAGAAGTAAGGACTCTGGGGGAAGAAAACGAACTTAAATACCCTATAGGGCTCGAGATGGTTATGATGGTAGGTCATCTCTGGCTGATCTATGAGTAACGCGTATCCCACTCATCATGGTGGGTGGCTGATGGCTGACAAGGTTTTATGGTGCAGAACATGGAGCAGAGTCCCGATGGGATTCTCGAAAATTGTCTTTTTAGTTGCTTCATATTTATGAAACTTCGGCGTCAGTGCAATAAACACTAAGACTCTCCATCAAATGAACGTGAAACCCAGGAGAGAACTTCGACAGTCGCCTTTTTCGTACTTCCTTCCCTCGAATCTCGAACTCGAGAGTAGAGAGACTATTATTGGGGTGGAACCCACTCCTGTCGAAGTTTGGCTTAGTGTCTTATCCCAGGGCGGGCCAGACTCTCTCAAATCAAACTCCTTCTAGCCAGACTCCCCCCAGCCGGACTCCTCTAGTCGAACTTGCCCAATCGAACTCCTTCCAGCCAAATTCCCTCCAGCCAAAATCCTTCAAGCCAGACTCCTCCAATCGAACTCCTTCTAGCCGGACTTCCTCCAGTTAGACTCCTTTGAGCCAGACTCCTCCAGTCAAACTCCTTCCGAACTTCCTCCAGTAGCCCAAAGGGCTCCTTCAAGTTGAACTTCTCTCTATCCATGGAAGGACGTCGGCATTAATCCTCGATACAGCAAATATCAATCAACACTTAGATGATCTCGAAGACATCCAAACTTCAACTATTAAATTCCAACAGACTAGCACATCATGATAATGGACACTATCCTCCATAACAAACTCCACGAAGCCCTAAACGGTCCACTACTAGGCAGTTATGGCTGTCACCATTAGTTTGATACAGACTTCGCCTATATAAGGGACCCTCCAGATATGTTTTTTTTAAGCTCTAAACTTTATTTCAATTCCACTGAGTATTCCATTTTTGTTAGCCAGAAGAGCTGACTTGATCATCGAAAGATCCTATCGGAGCCTCCCACATCTCCAGTCAGGACTTATTTTGTAGATCACCGATGGCGACCTCGTCTTTCCTAGCTCCAGCCTTGTCCGACATCAACCAGATTTTGCACCAATAGGATTCTTCTTGTTGAAAAAAAATGCTTGATAAGTGATAAAAATATACTAATAAAAGTATTAAATTATAAAATAAATTAATCTATTTCTTTAGAAATTGATACTTTTATTAATCTTATGCAGGAAAGAAGGCCACCAATATAAAGATCTTATTTTTTTGATTCAGATCAAATAAATTTTAGGCAAAACGGACTTCAAACGAGCCCGAAATTAAATTTCAAAAAAAAAAAGAGGTGGTCTGGTTCAAACCGATTCAGAAAAACTGGCTCAGCAGACTGCCTGGTTCGATCGCACTAGCAGATCGACCTGCTGACACAACGCTGATGCCAGGCTGACATCAATATTTTTCGCGGCACATGATGGACCGATTGGAGGGCATTTTGGAAATTTCATATGAAGAAGCGCGCTCCGATTGGCTGAAGAATGCGGCGGTCCATGCAACACCGGACTCGCGCATGATCTACAAAGGATAATTTGAGAATTTTGTCTGATCTGACGAGCGCCTTTCACTAGGATTTGATCGGACGGTCGATACGCATGCACTGACGAACGGCATCTACAGCTCCTGATCGAGATCCAACGGACTGAGATTCATTCCAACGTTAAACTAAAGATCAGAAGCCTTCTTTGTGCGATGATCTGATGGCCTCAGATTCAATCCAACGATTGATCCGATGGCTGACATAAATTCTGACTTGATCTGGGAAATATTTTAAAGGATTTTTAAGTAATTTTTGGACCGTTTGATCAACATCCCATGGTCAAAATCATCCAGAATCCTAATTTGAATTATTTTGAGAGTTTTAAACCTGATTTCTAAAGGATTTTAGGGAAAAATTGATTTCTTAGCCTATAAAAATAGAGGACCTACTGTTGCCGTAGAGGGGAGAGTGAGAAAAAAAAGAGAGAGAGGAGAGACAGTAAAGAAAAAGAAAAAGAAAAAGAAAAAGAAGAGAAAGAGAGGAGAGAGGTAGAAAGAGAAGAGAGATTTTTGAGAGAAAGGAAAGGATTTTTAATTTTTTTCTTCTGATAATCAAGACATCGATCAAGGAGCTTCTTCTTCTTCACCAAGTTCTCCACACCAAGAGCGATGGAACAATCAATTTCAGCAATCAAACAGTCTAATTTTTCTATGCTTTTTATTTTATTTGCTATTTTTGAACTTGTTATCATGAACTAAATTTTCTTTTACTAAGGCTAAGGTGTAGCCACTCTTTTGATGCAATATTCAGTATGATTTATTTTTAATCTTAAATTTTATTCATGAGGAGTATATAAATCTGATCTTAATGCTTTTAGATTACTGGCCATCTTCTAATTGATCTGATGAACATAGATGTTACGGACCAAGTACATCTATGTTATTGCTTCTTGATTATATACCTTGTATTATGAATCAAATTAGAATTCATATGCATGCAGAAATTTTAGTGCGCTTTGGATGCAGCGTATTTTAATTAGAGGGTTTCACAAAACTTAATGCATTAATATTTATTTAAATTACACCTGGACCAAAGGATAATTAATAAATATTGATAGTTTTGCTATGCCTGGACCAAAGGATAGTGAATAAATTAGGAGACTCCACCATCACATGAAATAAAATTAATCTAATAACCTGAATATTGTATTGACTGAGTTGGTGAACCGATTGCCTTAGTAATACATTGCTCTTAAGTTTAAAACCCTAATAATTACACTCTCTCTATTTTCTTAAAATTTTTAATTATTTTTTTATTTTATTCTTTAATTTCTTATTCTCATAAATCGGATCTTCTAAATAAAGCATAGGAAAGAGCTTTTCAGTACTTATTTTTCAATCCTCTAGGGATGATACTCTACTCATTCACTTTATTACTTGATCGACTGGTGCACTTGCCATAGCTATAAATTAGCATGCATCAAGTTTTTGGCATCGTTGCTGGGGATTGTATCTAAAATAATATTGAAATTTTGATCCTAGCTTTACTTTAAAATTTATTTTTAATTATTATTTTTTTAAAAAAAAATTTTATTCAGTGCATGATACGTACTGGACATAGTAACTTACTACCTTTAGATCCAAAAATTGAAAGGACCATTAGAAGACTACAACAAGAAAGAAACATGGCAGCTGAAGATCCTAACGACATCAATCTAGGATTGGATATGGCGATCGAAGGACAGCATGAAGCTATTCGATCAGTACATCATCCATTAAATGATTATATCACACCATCTATAGTCGATGCAGCTTCGAGCATCAGGAGACCACCAGTGCGAGCAAACAACTTCGAAATAAAATTGGTGATGATCCAGATGATTCAATCAACTGTCCAATTCAGTGGACACATGTGCATGATGATCCGAATGCCCATATTTCTAACTTTCTTGAACTTTGTGATACTTTTAAAATTAATAGGATGTCGGATGATGCTATTAGATTAAGGTTATTTTCTTTCTCTTTATGGGACAAAGCTAAGAGTTAGCTTCATTCTCTTCTTGCAGGTTCTATCACAACTTGGGATGTCCTAGCCCAAAAATTCTTAGCCAAGTACTTTCCACCTTTCAAGACTGCCAAGATGCGCAATGATATCACTTCTTTTATGCAGATGGACATGGAGACACTATATGAGGCTTGGGAGCATTTCAAGAAACTGCTGAGGAGATGTCCACATCATCAACTACCCATATGGCTTCAGGTACAAACTTTCTATAATGGTTTATCTCCTACTAATCATTCTATGATTGATGCAGCAGTAGGAGGAATAATTAATCAAAAAATGAAGGAAGAAGCCTTTGATCTGATCGATGAGATGGCATCAAATAGCTATCAGTGGCAGATAGAATGCATGATGCCAAAAAGACTAGCAGCTGTGCAGGGAGTAGATTGCGTGCCAACCTTACTAGCTGAAATTGCAGCCCTTAGAGCCAAAGTCAACAACTTGAAGGGAACAGCTATGCATATTCAGAGCATCACCTGTGACCTGTGTGGAGGAGGACACGATATGAGCAATTGCCAAATAGGTAATCCTTCTGCTAAAACAACTAATACAGCTAATTATGTTGGTAATTTTTTTAGACTGCAACAAAACAATCTCTACTCCAATACATACAATCAAGGGTGGAGGCAGCACTTAAATTTTTCGTGGAGCAATCAAAATGCAGCACAACAGCCAACCCCAGGGTTCCAAGTACCTGAAAAGAAGTCCAACATGGAAGAGCTGATGGTCAAATTTATGCAAAACCAAGAAGTAACTATAAAAAATTTAGAAGCCAAACTTAGATAGGACCAAGCAGTAGTAATTCGAAACTTGGAGATGCAAATAGGTCAAATGGCTAAGATAATCTCTGAGAGACCTCAAGGATCCTTGCCCAGCAACACGGAGACCAATCCAAGGGAGCAAGTCAATGCTATCATCCTAAGAAGTGGTACAAAGCTGGAGGAGCCACATCAGAAGAAAGAGACTGAAGAGCCAACTACAAATAAGGAACCATCAACTAAAATTTATCAGTCACCAAAATAACCAGCAGATGGATGGTCTCCAGGTATACGGTTTGCCGATCCAAATGTAAAGCCCTATGTGCCACCACTACCATTTTCAGAGAGACAAATACAGCATCCAGATAAGGAATTTTCTAACTTTTTCAAAATTTTAAAGAATTTACATATTAATATTCCTTTTGTAGATGCTATTACTCAAATGCCCAGGTATGCCAAGTTTCTCAAAGAAATCCTAACAAATAAGAAAAAGCTGAAGGAGCATGAGAGAATAAATTTGAATGAAGAATGCTCAGCAATACTTCAAAATAAATTACCACAGAAGCTAAAAGATCCTAGAAAGTTTTACTATCCCCTGCATTATTGGTGATTGTAGTTTTGATAAAGTTTTATGTGATTTAGGAGCAAGTATTAATCTCATGCCTTTTTCTATTTTCAGCAAGCTGGGTCTAGGAGAACCAAAGCCTACCACTATTACTCTTCAATTAGCCGATAGATCCATTAAATATCCAAGAGGTATAGTGGAGGATGTCTTGGTAAAGGTAAATAAGTTTATTTTTTCTGTTGATTTTATTATTCTTGATATGAAAGAAGATTATGATGTATCCCTTATTTTAGGAAGACCCTTTTTAGCTACTGGAGGAGCTTTAATAGATGTTCAACAAGAAAAATTAATTCTTAGAATCCAAGATGAACAAGTTACTTTTAATGTTTTCAAAGATACTAAACATCTGATGATAATCAAACTTGTTTTCTAATTGATATTATTGACAATTCAGTATATGAGAATTCTGTAGAAAATAGGTTTGAGACTATAAAAGCTAGCAATGTCCAATTGAAAGAGGACTCGACCAAACATGAAAGTATTCCAATTGAAGTGGCACCAGATTGATCCACTTTAGAACTCAAAGAAAGTCAAGCTGAAGACTATAAATCAAAACTATTAGATAGGTTGTTTCTTTTCTTTTTAGTTTTGATCAATTTTTTTTCTTTTATTTTTCAGTAATTTATTGTTGCTCTTTTACTGCTTTGGTGTATATTTTCAATTTTGCAGAGAAAAATCAATGAGAGCTCAAGCAAAATTTCAAAGCTCCAAAGAACTAGACTGAACCAAATCAGGTGTATTCCTTCCTATCCTTTATTGCACTCTTTATTTTTCTTTCTCCTTTAAGATAATGTAGAATAAGGTAAAAAAAAAAATCATGTGTCAAGAAGAAAATCTTGAGCAAGATAGACTGGATAAGTGATAAAAGATAGAATTATTTGCTAATGAATGTAATGAGTTAAAGAAGTAGATTAGTTGGTCGTCTTTTAGCAGCGAACTTAGGTCATTAAAAGACTATTAGTACTTTTAATTGTACATGCATACTAACAAGGCAAACTAGGTATTGATTATAAGGCCAACTGAGGATTCAATTATCACTGAAAATTAGTAATTGATATACATTCTAATCAAAGAAACTTAAATTTAAGGAAAGAGCTACCTACCTAAAAATAAAAGTGCAAAAGATAGAGTATATGTGGATTGCCCAAAGCCTAGTAACTAGGTCTTTGCACCTAGGTCAAGTGTGAAAATTCATGTAAAACGGTGAAGAAAAGGCCAGGATGCTCAGCACAGCAAAAAAAAAAAAGAAAAGAAAAAAAGTAGTATGAAAGCTACCTTAATTCATGAGTATAAAATTGAGAATATATAGAAAATTGACCAAAATAGGTGATAAGAGAGGATACTTTTATCCTTTAATTTAATATTGTTAGATATATGTGCCCTAGAAGCCAGAATTGGCTGACATTTGTAATACACTTCTAGGAGAAAAATTGTAATTTTGACTATAATTAATGAAATGGATTATTTTCTATCACACCTGTGTATTTAGTGTCTGTGATACATCCTTTGAGTTAATGGTAATGATAATTCATATTTTCAAGAGTTGAAAATTTAAGACATGAATAATCATTATTAACTCATAAAGCTCCCGACCATAGGATCATCACGAGGATGGTGATTGATCCGGAAGGTTGGTGTACGATCGCTTCTCTTTAGTAGATGAGTCTTGAGTCTACGGTGTGGAGACACCGGAGTGAGAATATAGGTACTCGTTAGAGAACGAGGGCACTGAGCGTGACCACCTCGAGTAGTCATTAGGAAGTCTACCTTCTCGTCAATGACTGACTCGATGCTGCAGTAGTGTGTCTGGTTCTTTGACCTGAGATGCATTGGCAGTTCACCTTGAGGGTGTTATAGTTTGACTACACCATTACTCAGTCTCCTAGCCATATGGAATCCTGAGGTGTATGTTGGCTATAGCATGTTCATTGTAGGAACTGGATTGCATCAAGATGGAATCTATCTACCTCGGTGGTAGAGGAGTAGCCCTATGATGATCATGAGAATCAAGTCTAGAAATCCATGGCCATGGTAGAGTGAAATAATAGAAAGAGTTTCTATTTAGATTTTCACATTGGACTCGAATCGAATGATTACATCATATGACAGAGACTAGGGTTTGACGAGTTCACCTTAACCCTAATCTGATCGGGGCTCAAGATAGAAGAACTGAATCACACAGGTAGCTGCACCAAGAGGTTCGCATTCAGCTCTGATGGGTTGCCACCATATACTGCTAGGTGTCACTGGTGGATTTTGGGAGCAATTAGAATGATTTAGATGATCGATCATTCTAGCTGTTCGAATCAGAAGAGTTCTGATCCATCGAAAGGAGTTTCGATGATGTCTATGATAGAGATCATGACATATCCCATTACCATACAGAACTGAACCTAACTGGGTCACACAAACAAGGGTTTGAATCTGGTGATCATCAATTGAACTGATCTAGTTCAATTGATCTGAATGAGATTCAATTAGGTTCAAGGAAATCGTGCTAGCACTCGATTGAACCTAACGTTCTTCTTTTGCTATCATAAATAAGTTGTCCTGTCTGAGCCAAAGGAGTTTGTGCTCAATCAGAGGCCTTCATATGGTCTGACTGGAGGTTGTCCAAGTCAGAATAGGTTGTCTTATTTGTAAGACATTACCTGCCATTTTTGGTCACCTGCCATTTCTTGTTCTTTGACTTTGGTCAAAAGTCTACCTTTGACTGATCAAACGTTGACCATTGACCCTTTGACTTTTGACCACATGTCATGCACCTATTGGAGAGCTGGTGGGGGCCTGTCCCCCTGCCAGAACCTGGCAAGGAGAAGGGCGCACGCCAAGGGTGGCGTGAGCCCAAGTAGGAGGCGCCTAGGAGTCCTTGTTGGACAAGGACTCCACCTCCCTTTTGGATTCCAATCAGAGTTCTACTAAGAATCCAGTTTGACTGGTCTTAGGCACCCTCTAAGGAGGAATCCAGGGGTCTCTATTCCAACCAATCAGATTTAGATCTGATTTCACAAAGGGTTGTGATTGGTTGAGAGGAAGAGGAGTTGGATCACAAGAGGTCTATAAATAAGACCCTGCGCCCAACCCTAATTAAAAAAAAAAAAGAATGCAATTAGACACGCCCCAAGGCTGCCTCTCCCCTCCTTCTCCATGCCATAATCTCTTCTCCCCTTGCTCTCCACGTCCAAAAAGAGTTTTGGACTTAGGTTGGTGCGATTCAGATCAAGGAAAGGCGATCAAAAGCAAGAAGGCTGCGCTGCTGCAAAAGGATGACTGCAGATCTTCAAAAGAGTTTTGAAGATCCTCCAGATTAGATCCAGATCTGATTTTTGGAGGTGTGATAGAGAAGAAGAGGATCTCCAGATCCAACCCGAGTGGATACCGGTAGAGGCCAGGCGCTTGCGTGGCTTAGATCCAGAACCTTCCGCTGCAATCAGGATCATCTACAGGGTAATAGGATTACCCAAATCAGGTAAATTAAATTTGATTTAATTTATCTTATTTTATTTTATTTATTAAAATAATAAGAATCAGATCTGAAATATATCAAGATCTGATTGAGATCAAGAGAAAATTTTTGAAATATATCTCTTGATCTAATCAGATCTGGACGAACCTGGACCGAAAAATCAGGATTTCCCTTCAAATACTGAAATGTTAAAGTTAGTCAACACAAACATAAGTGCTATAGATCTTTGATGTACTCTAAGAAAATTTTTAATTGTATTGACTGAAAAATTTATTTCTGAAGCTCAATGCTTAATTAGCAGTATTTTCTAAATTTTTTGACCTTTAGTCCTAGATTTTATCTTTGCGATGGATAATCTTATTGAAACATGGTATTAAATAAAACATTGCTAAGGGACTAGCAATGACTAAGTTGGGGAGTGTGATAAGTGGTAAAAATATACTAATAAAAGTATTAAATTATAAAATAAATTAATTTATTTTATTAAAAATTGATATTTTTATTAATCTTATGTACTGACGATACGCATGCACTGACGAACGGCATCCGCAGCTCTCGATCGAGATCCAACGGTTGAGATTCATCCCAACGTTAAACTAAAGATCAGAAGCCTTCTTTGTGCATGATTTGATGGCCCAAATTCAATCCAATGATTGATCCAATGGCTGGCATGAATTTCGACTTGATCTGGGATATTTTAAAAGGTTTTTAAGTGATTTTTGGACTGTTTGATCAACATCCCATGGTCAAAATCATCCAGAATCCTAATTTGAGTTGTTTTGAGAGTTTTAAACCTAATTTCTAAAGGATTTTGGGGAAAAATTGATTTCTTAGCCTATAAAAATAGAGGACCTGCTGTTGCCATAGAGGGGAGAGTGAGAAAAAAAAGAGAGAGAGGAGAGACAGTAAAGAAAAAGAAAAAGGAAAAAGAAGAGAAAGAGAGGA